>JACXSJ010001760.1:0-72344 GCA_014851325.1 Pentalonia nigronervosa | reverse complement strand
AAAATGTTTCTCTAGCTTATAAGGACATTACAATATGTATAGATAAAAATAGTCTATACATAAAGTCAAAGTCGCAGTAAAATACGGGAATCTATAATAATCTACCTTTTTATTTTGACACATAAAATAATATTTTTTTATGTATAAGTATTTCAAATTTTGTTTATTTGTTTACTTACGTTTTACTGAAAACTCGTCGTGCGTCGCTGCCGGCTGCCGTTGTTTTTCAGTGGTCGTTTGTCACAAAATGTAAAAATAAATGACAAAAACAAAATTTGTAAACGATAACGAATACGCGAGTATATTATCGCGAGAGCAGACGAGCGTCTCGCCTCGCTTCGACAAATGTGTACTGCTGCTTACCGGCATAATATAAATCTATAGGTAATAATTGTAAATATACTACGGAATATTATCGGTATTCGATATTACGGGTTCTTAGAAAATCCAAACTCCAAAGAGTTGGATCTTGCCTACGATTTCTAATAATAAACATAGCTTAGTAGATTTATAATAGCTTTATAATCAATTACGCAAAAATTAATTATCAAGTGCGCGTCTAGCTTTTCCAAGTACGCAAAATAAGCCCAACTGCGCTTTAGAATAAGCCCTGGTTTTTTGTATGCATTTGAAGTTCAAATGTTGTCCATGATCAAATTTGTCAATATGCACAACAATTTGCAAACTATTTTGAAGTTTAAAATTTATAAAATGTTCAATTTTTATGGCTATGACTTGACAATTTAATACAAGATTCCTCATAAGCAGGGTTCGGGACTTTTAGCATTAAAAAACTATAAAATATGAATTTAAAATATTTATTATTTAAACATTAATATACGTAGTATTACATTAAAAATGTAAAAAATAACAAATAATTCGAAACTAAAATAAAATTAATTTGAATAAATCTTTATTTTCGAACGTTAATGGTCTTCGATTATCATATAAGAATTTTGTTAGACGAAAAGAACTTCAAAAATATACGATTGCATAAATATATATTTTTCAATTAGGAGCTTCGTTTAATTTTAATGATTGATTGAAATATTTAGATAGGTAGTACCTAGTTTTTGTTCATTTTCTTTAAAATCTACAAAGTATGCAAAAATGTATGTACTTTCAAATTTCAGATTTGTTATCATAGCATCGAGAAATGAATTTATTTTGCACACTGCTATATTTTACAATAAATAATAAAAGTATGCAAATGCTATAAGTCCCGAACCCTGCTCATAAGTAATTCATTTTGAATCTAACAGATTTAAAAATTATATATCTAGAATTTTTCTTACTATTTACTACTTTTTATCTACTCTAATATTAATAATATAATAAAAGTCATGGTTTTTTCAAAAATTAATTCAACCTTCCGTATTATAATAATAAAATAAATTATTATAATAGCAATATAAAATATGCTTAAAAATATAGGCTTACAACCGTTTTCGCTCAGAATCATTTTTCGTATGCAATGATTTAGCATTGAATTAAAAATTATCACATGCATTACACTGACTTACTCAATGTCGAGGTACATTTGACACCTTCGTGCAGCAGAGCGGTTTTTATTGTAAAATAAAAACTATAGTTTTAATTATTATATATTAACAAAAATTTAGGCATTTAGCATCAATGTTGGCTAAATATTCTTTTGGTTAACTATTATTTGTCAAAAAAAAATGTTGGAATTACATAATATTTCTACTTTTATTGCCCCTTTAATCTGTAAATAGGCTACCCTATATAATATAGTGACTGTTTAAGTATCTACCTAAGAATAAAAGGGGCAAATAAAGTTAAAATTATAAAAAATGGATTATTTTCACTAATTTTTAAATTTATTCATAAAAAATTGTACTTTAAGGTTTTGAACAACATTACTGTCTATTATTTTTACGATCTTTTTTAAATATTAGATAATAAATGTATGACTATTACTAATCAGTTTTCGTACCAATGTAATATGTACTAGGTATTAATACAATGTAATTATTGAATTAGATATATAAAAACGATTAATTTTTTCAAAAAATTGGAGTTAAAATAATCGTTAATTTAATCTCTTTAAGTTTGAATTTTAAATTTATTTACAAAAAAAAAATTAAAAGACAAATTCAACATTAAAAATGCGTAATTTATTTTTTTAAAATAATATCGTTCAAAAATATTGTCGGATACTTGGTATCACACGGGCACTATGTTTCAACTTTCTTCGATATTTATTTTTTAAATAATAACTCAACAACAAAAATCGTTTGAGGATAAATCGTTATTAAATATTAGGTATATACCTACGTTTAAATATTTTATGTCAAAATTTGAACTAGATGGTTTTTTGTTAAACTTTTTTTAAATTCAAATAAAAGAAAAGTGTGGCTTGGTGTGGCGCGGTCGTATGCTCAACTGCGGAAACGCTCTGAGTGTACGTTACCGGCCGGTGTTGCTAGCTCCTGGATGGGTGATCACCCGGGTTTATAGCAACAAATCCTTGCCACACATACAAAAACGTGTTCCAACCAATTGTTCCTCCACACACAGTACCAAGGTAATGACCTTAGTAGTTGAAGCTTTAATTCTAATAAAAAAAAAAAGAAAAGTGGATAAGTGAGTTTACCGCTTTGCTGAACAGTAGAAAATCGTTGAATGTGACATTTTAATTGATGTGTTAAATTTGAATTTAATGATAATTCATTGTGTACAAAAAATGATTATAAGTAGATACGATATGTCAGCCTAGCATACTTTGTAATAATATTATCGTTTTTGTAATACTAGGGAGCTTGAATTCATTTTGGCCAAAAACACTGTATTTGCATAATATCTTAAAAATGATTATCCTTGAAGGTTAGTCTATACTTTTTCTAAAGATGTTGATCTGTAGCCTGTAATTAAGTTTTGTTAGTAAAATTAAGGGAAAATAAGACAATAAAAATTTTCTATTTTTTTATTTCTAATAACTACTATTAGTATTATAATTTGTATTTACAAAAAAAATCGAACATTTTCATCATGAATTTTATTTTTCCTTATTTTTTTTTTGTTTTTTACGAAATTTTAAAAATCTATTGGGAATTTTTTACTTTTGAACTTCCAAGTACCAACTAGATTTACTTTCCTATCAGAAAAGATGTTGATGAAGAAAATTTAAGTATTTTTACTGCTTAAAAAGGTCATAAGTGATGACAGACTAAACAAAACACAGTTTAAAATCAATATATTTTTTACTTTGCTCAGAATTTAAAACTAGTAAAATCTTGTATTAAATTTTGAGTCTTAGGTGTTAAAATGAAAATTATATACATTTTTAATTATAAAATAATTTGCATAGTTTCGTGATTTTGATATATTTCGTTAACATTTTAAATTTAAATGCTTATAATAAAAAAACGGTTACTATGCACTAGGTATATTTTAAAATGCTATACCTACGAAAAATTTACGTCAAACCTTTTATTACATTTTCTAGTGTTTTTACTCACAAATACAAATTTAATCATACATTATACATAATATATAAAAAAAAATCGACAATTTCAAATGTCTATATATTATTCTACATAAAAAAACCGAAATATTTTGTAAATTATATTATTGCTAGAAAATGATAATATAAATATTTTATGAAAAATAAACTATAACTCATAATTTACGAACAATAGAAACCTTTTTTCAACAAAATTTGACCTTGTATAATGTGTATACATAATATAACCTGCAGTGCAGCTCCAAATTTTCGAATTAGTAATTGCCGATGATGAAAAATTATTGTATTCATACAGCATTTCCCTTTACCCTTTATAAAGCTCAAGACTTTAAACATAAAGCATTTCCAAGTTATCCCTACTGCAGGTAAATAAAATAACAGAATTATTATCGTCATTTGAAAAATAAAATTGCATATTTATGCAACAATGTTAATTTAATTTCGAAAACTTTCATTAAAAACTCATCAAAGTTTGATGGTAGTATGAAAAAATGTTTTTTTTTGTACATAATATATTGAATGACTGAACAGTTTCAAATCACCGTGTTCCGTGTTCTCAGCAACATCAGTAAATTTTAACTCTTGTAAACTGTGAGTAAAAATAATTGTTATGATTTACAAGTCATCATAGTGATATACTATGTACACCCAAACTGTACCTACATGAGTGTTTATATTGTTCACAATTTTGTGCGTAAACAAGTTGCCGTAAAATATAGAAAAATATTAATATATGTAAACGAGTCACCACCGAAAAATTCAATTTTCTACAGTTATTAATTTTTAAATTACAACAAAAAAACAATGATTGATAATTTTGTCAAAAACTAGTTTTGCGTACGATATCACATTTCCCCTATTTTCTTTTTTTTTTTAACTGATCATATTCATTTAAAAAAAGTATTGTACATTGTACATTTTGAATATCCCTATAAGTATAAACTAGATCTAATTTTCTGTTAGAAATCACCCTTTAAATTGAAAATTGAAGCATTTTTACTGCTCTTAATTCCTAAAGCCGGACACAAAAAGAAAACACATATTATTGTAAAACTAATACATTAATTAATAATCGCTCTTCTCAAAATTTGAAATAAACTCTGGTACAATACAATTCTGTTTTTAAAATGCATATTGCATCATTGGGAGAATCGATCCGTAAGAATTAAAATGTAATTGCGTAAAAATTGGTGAACCTTGTTGGAGTAAATGCAATTATTTTACAGTTGGATACATATTATATTAATTAATTATGTTAGTTATTTTATATCTATATTGATATGACGTTCTTACACTACTATATGTATAAAATTAATAATATTAGATTTAATTTTGAAAATTACAGCATATTTTAATGATTTTATCATCTTGCAATTTGATGCAATTATGGAAGCATCTTGTCATTTCCTATCTAAATTAAAATATCCAATCTCCAAGCGGTATTTTTGCATAATGTAATTTTCATTGCAAAATTAATAATTAAATTAAAATTAAGTTTTTTTAAACTGGTGAATTTACTTACATAACATTTACATATGTTTTATTGAAATTTATGTCCTCATTGTTAATTTGTTCGTCATGATATATTATAGTATTACTTAGGTATCTAATTTTAATAAGTTAATTTAACTATTTACTTGTAATATTATTTAGTATTACCTATAATCTATGTTATTTTGACATTTTTTTAAATTACTTCTTACTTATATTGTACATAATAGTCATAATATACTAATTTAGTGTGTATCTACATACGATTACCCGTACAGTGGTAACGCGAACTATTGTTTCACAACATTTATTTGACCTACCCATAAAATTTATGATGAAAAATTAAGTATACATACTAAATGTACAAGTTATTGTGTAAATCAATCAAAACTTATTAGAGTAGATAAGAATAGATTTATAAATGTGACGATGAAAAGACGAACCCAAACGTCTGTATCTCAATTTTTCATAATTATTTATGGGTTATATTATACGCATAGTATTATACAATTGTGTGGTATAAAAATATAATGTACACTTATGTGTATGTGTAATGTTATATCTAACCTATAAATTATATTTAAAGTATTGAAAATCTATTTTAAACTAAAGGTACTTATGTGCATCTAAACTAAAGACGAGAGATATATTTCAAATTAGTAGAAGCATATTTAATTATTTTATTTTCTTATAAACGTGTATAATCATATATCATATAAAATTATTAGATAACTATTGGTACTTAACTCATAAGCTCTCGGTGATATTATCTTATTAGATAGTTATTAGATCCCTTGACCCAGTGATAAAGCAATAATTTTATTTTAGTATTTGTATAGGTTCATCCATGAATTGTATACTGTTTAATGTTTATATCCAAAATTAAACCTTTAATAATAAGGATTGATGGTATAAATTAAGGTTTTCACCGATTTTGTGGTATGACCTAGTCATAAGTCATGTACCAGTTATAGCGGATAAGATATTTAGATAATTATCTTTGACCAAAAATGGAAGCAAGTGTATCCAAGGACAGTTGAATATTAATTTTTTCATCAGCTATCAGTACTTAGGTAACTATTACCAAATAAAATTCAACATGTATATGTTACAATATGTAATTATTAGTTGTGTAGATTATGGTTGTATGGGTTAGAGCTATATAATTATATCACAAATTACAATATTACTTTTCGATAATCTATTATAGAAAACAATAATATTGAAGGACGGCTAAAAAAATGTCATATTTAAATTTTATATTTTTGATTAAATACTTTTTCTTTAGTTACCTATTATATTATTATTATATATTATATCAATATGACAGTATCTGTCCCTATCATATACAATACAAACTTAAAATGAATTTAAAACATTAATTGGAGATCCAGATAGGCATTAATTTCGAAGTCAGTATCAATTAAAGTTTAAATGCTCAATTTTTATCTAACTTTAAGAAAGAGAATCTACATCTGACCAGAAATTCAACTAGTATTTTAAATATGTGGACTGTATGCTGGTTGAGACAGTGGCGTATTTAGGATTTTATCTTTTGTGGGGGATGTATTTATCCAAAGCTCACTTCACAAGCTGCATTACACTTTTTATTAATTAGACACAAAATACGTTTTGAACATTATATATTATCTGAATATTACCCTTTATCCGATAAATATATTTTGCTAAAACAAAGTATAATACCTATTTTTACCATTAGGCATTGAGTATATATTTATGTATATAGTTTTAATTTTATACTCAATTGCTATTAGATATTACTTTATTATATTATTTATACATACCCAAAAGTCATAGTCATATTAATATTTATAACATAAAATCCAACTTTCTATTTTTAAAACTTCTTTATTAATTATTTCATCTAGCATAATTTTGATATTTCGATGATATTCCAATCCATTTAGTTTATTTTTATCCGTACGAGATCATTCAGCTATATAGTAAGACTATGATAATAATAGTCTATAATAGTATTTAAATTTTAAATGTTACAAAACTATTGATTGTTTTTATTTTATTTATTAATATAATTTTTGTTTTATATTTATATACGATTTGACAAAAAAGTATGAGAATTTTAAAATGGTCAGGTTATTCATGCATATACCAGCGTCATTTTATGCTGTAATAATTTTTATACATTTTAATATTTTAAATCGTTTTTGAAGTACCTATACATTTATAAATATAAACAATGTTATAAATCAAATAAATTGTTGAAATATTATTATATTTTAAGGAAATAAAATGTGTGGAGTTAAATAAAAAAATCAATTTTTAAACAATCCCAGTAGTTGTGCTAAAAATGTTTGTTTTATAAAATAAAAATAAACTATTACATCAATTTTTATATATTTTTTTAAATAACGATGACAAGCCATTTTATCAATCAATCATAAAAATAATAATCATTTTTAATATTTAATAATAGGTTTTTTTAACTCTCAGTGGAATCTATTGCATTTTTTAAATGATTAAATAATAGTTATAAAACGATATAAACGATATAAAATTAAATGTGATGATATATTTTATTAAACATAATGATGCACGAGTTTTAGCGGCTGTTTATTGGAACTTGAAACTATTGCTGGATTATTACGAAACCGTTATGTTTTGACTATTTGAAATGCCTCTCACGGTAGTTTACGTTATACATTTTATTATTATGTATATAAGTAAATTTAGTTTTTTTTTTTTATAGAATTCTTAGTTTTCTCGAAAAATATTATTACAATTTTAAATTTTAAAATTCCTTTTAATCATTTATATCATATAAACAAAAGATCAATTGAAAAAATATAAATAATAATTAAACATGGTTATTGTATGTTCGTAAACAAGTTTTATTTAATTAAAAAAAAAAATTAAAAATAGGTAATTTACATCTTATTAGTTATAATTAAATGTATCTTAATTTAAGCATAACTTAATTGAATATTATATAAATAATTATTAGAATATTTTAATCAATAAAAATACACATAATTATTTTAAAATTTTAAAAATAGAATCAAATATAATATTTAAAAAATGATTATTGTATAAGCAAAATGCAAATTATTTTTACTAGGTATTCAAATATTATTAATTTTAATTATCTATATTTTAATAAGCAAATTAAAAATGATTATTCAATGAAACATTAATAATTAAAAAAAAAACAGAACAAAATATTGTAACATATTACAAAGATGTTTATTATTATTTATTATCAGTATTTATTTATTTTCTTATTTAAAAATGTTATTTGTTCTAACACAGATCACGATTATGAGTTGTGATATTTTGTTATAAAGTCACCCTAAAGACTACACTTTGATAATTTGACATTACCTGCAAGATTTTAGGCCAAGAATCCTTTGTTTGCGCATACATAGTATGGAAATGTCTGGAAAATGTTTTAATTAAATTAATTTTAAAATTACTAAAAATGTTCAGGCACTGTACACAATATCCGAATTTCCTGCTTTCAGTCCTAACATGTGTATAATATATACATCATGTATTATTTATTTTTTCTAATTTATAAATTTAACATACTACTAACTAGTAACTACTACAGAGTAGGTATAAGTATAATCATAGAAAAGAGATACAAAATGTATACGTTATTTCTATTATGTTTTATTTATTATGTTTTGCAGTCATTTAAAGATACAGTCTCTGTAATTTTGCACTCATTCAATACTCCTGTTTATTTTTTCTGTTTATCACACACATAACAGTTGGATTAAAAATTTAAAATAGTTTTACGGTAATAATTGTGTACGTCATAAAAGATATTTTTATTTATGACCCATTCCTCTTAATTGTTTAGAATTGAAATTACTCATGAAATGTATAGGTATTAATCAAAGCATAATAAAACTGTTTTATTTTTAATAATATTTGACAAATAATTATTGAAATAATAATAACTATTACTATTATCAGTATTCTAAAACCATAAAGCCAAAAATAATATGATCAAATTTGATTACAAGTATTTGCTGTAATCATAATCAATTTTTATTACTATTACTTATTAGATAACTACATATTATATAATATGTTGTATAAATCGAATGGAATACGCTTATCTACCTCAAAATTACTGACTAATAATTTTTCAGACTTATTTTTTAATTATTGTAGATGTATTGAACCTTGTGCTATACCTATTTAACTTAATGTATCTAAGATGCAAGGTTTAGAAGGTATAGGGGTTATAGTATAAAACAATAGATGTTATATTTAGTCAACTATACTCGTTATTACCCGGAGTAGTTTTTATTTTTAATTATGATAAAATGCTAATAGATTAATATTTTTTAAATTTATTACCATAATTTTTAATATATCAACATAGCCCTCATATTTTATAGGCCTATTATTACAGTCCGTGACTCATGGACTCTTTTAGTCTTATCCTTAATATTTGTAAGTGCAAATAACTGTATAGTGTTGAATAATAGCGTAATAACTCAGAAACTACTCGTTCAAATTCTGATTTATAGAAGTACATCAATTACATCAATTACATCAATATTTAAAAAAAAAAATCATCAGATCAACAATTTATTGAAAAAAGGATGGTTCTTATTGAAAAAAGGATGGTTCTTATTTAAAAAAGAATTATTTGTATTATCGCCACTTCTTAAATTCCGTACAACATATAAGTATTTAAAAAAGTGGACTTTAAGTTAGAAGATCAACAAATGCAAAATGAAAGGATAAGATAGAGGCGAGCAATGTGCTCGGCAAACCACTCTTATATATATATAATATAGTATATTATAGTATATACATTTGAAAATATATATATCTATTTATGATTAAATCTGCGACAGTACCTTTAATATTATGTTCGACGTTTCCATCAAAGTTTTATGTTGATAGTATAGTAGTATAATTTATAATGCGACACCGTGTTGTGTGCCCTGTGTGCGGAACCTATATAAAAGAGTGTACATTTAAACATTTCCATAATCACGCGTGGTAAATGGTAAATCAAAGTGTACTTATCATAACCACGATGGAAAGTCGCACAGCAGAGACTATTACGCAGATGTCCCCTGCTTGTGCATGTACCTTATATACACATACCGGGTGATTCATTTTATGTAAGACACTCATTATTTCAAAACTATTATCGTTTTTGAAAAAAATTTTTTTCTATTATCTCAAGTTGTTAAAAACTTTCTAAAAATGATATTTTTAATATAACAACATGTATTTTTAATTCCCTTTTCTAAAATAAAATATTTTTTAGAGTAGGTACTTTGATAAATAAAAAACGAATTTTAAACAAGTAGCTTATGATTTATATGTATTTATTTTAGTTTAGCGGAGTGAAGTGATACAGTCGTATCTCAAACGGTATCTCAAATCCTTCAAAAGGTACCTCGAAATATGTTGGTCCATTACTCTGCTCGTCTACACTGTAAATACTTATAACTAATAAACTGCTTGTCCGAAATTTGATTTTTATAAAGACCGAAATACTCAGAATAATATTTAGCTTCGGAATATGAAATTAAAAATGTACGATGTAATGAGTAAAAAACTTATAAAAAATTTTAATAAAAATAATTTTTTTCAAAATTTAGTGTCTTTTGAAATAATGAGCGTCTTGCGTTAAATAGATCAAAACACACACACACACCTACACAAACACACACATGTAATTAGTGTTTAATTTAATATGATAATACCGTCAAACCGTTATCCTCGTCGGTGGCTAGATTTATATATATAGACCTTACTGGACTGAGATCGAACCGTCAGGATAGTATTCCAGATAGTTTTTAGAATTTATAATTTTATCATTTAATTTAATATATATATTATGCCACTTATATATATATATATATATATATATATATATATATATATATATATATATATATATATATATATTGTAAACGTATAAAAGGGTCTAAAACAATAAGCGTTCACTTGTGGAAAATGGCTGTTGAGGCGCACGTGATAATACGGCTGGACTAGGACTGCGCGATTATTTTTTTCCCTACAATAACCGAATATTAGTTAAATGTTCGATTATATTCGATTATTAATCGAATAATCGGTTAATCGGTTATTCGATTATTTATCCTTCGTTAAAAATAATCGATTAATCGAATAATCGATTAAAATAATCGATTAATAAAAAAAATCGCACAGGCCTAGGCTGGACGTGCTGTGTCGCATGTATATTACATTTTATTTTTCGATGTCGTCGGGTTTTTTAGTTTCTATTCAAACAAACAAAAAAAAAAAAACGATGGTTGTTATTTTGTTTTAATTCAAAAAATAATATTTGCAAGGGTCATAGATATTAAAGAAAGGATAGGTCATGGCTATATTAACAAAATAGAGGGAAGTTTGCCGGAATGGGGAAGAGAGAAATACTGTTTTTATCAATGCCTCTCATTCTGACAAAAGTCTTATTTTAAATTATAATACTGATAATATACTGTTATCTATTTGTATTAAGATCTTTATAACCTTAAAATATTTTTATGTTTGTTCCTGTATGATAAACACCATCCCCATTTTTTAATATTTATGGTAAGGACTAGAAGCTTTTCATTACCACGCATATTACTTAAATTTACACATAATGAAATGTTCAAAATATAATTAAGATTAATTGTGTGCTATTTATACCACAAATCTATTCACACTTCACACCGTTCTATAGTGCCTCATTATTGATTTACAACAGCTAGTGCCTATAGTACCTACCTAATATTATATAAATAATATAATAATTAGGTAGGCACTATAACTATAGACTGAAAGAAATAGACGAAACATTAGGTATGATAACGCCTTCAAATAGGTGGAGCTTGTTACAAGGATCTTTGGCTTATCAATTTAGAAAATTGAAAGAAATTGAGAAATTGAACGAACATTCTAATTGGCTGCCCTCGGAACAGTTCTTCTATTTTTCTCACTCTTATGATAAAACCCAAGCTATCTCTCTTAATCCGTTTGGCACGACCACGCCTTCCAGTCCTCGAGGCAAATGTTTCGTCTATTTCATTAAGTCTATGGCTATGTCATACCATTCATACTTTTATGTTATTTGTTTTGGCAAAAATATCTACCAGCGACCTATCGCGTATTATTTATAGAAAAATAAATTACTTATAGCAATATTAATATATAATAAAATATCCTTAGAAATATGGGCTGGCTTTAGCCAGTCTCCGCTCAGAATCGCGTTTTGTGTAAAATAATATAATTTATCATTGCATTTAAATTTAACGCATCTCACAGTGACCTACTCGACGACGAGGTACACTCGAAAACTACTTTATATCAGAGTGACTTCGCTGATTTTTTTCTTTTTATTTCTTTTTAGTTATTTTTATTTTATTTATTTATTTTTACTTTTTTTTTACATACTTCGAAACCGCTCAAACGTATATACTTATATATCATTACACACACTTCGGGTGTTGCGGTTATTGAGTTTTATACCGTTCGTAAACGCAATGCGTCGCCTGCGCAGTTGCAGTTAAAATTAATTTACTCGCAGCCCGTGTAATAAATCGAATTACCAACTATCGTTCAACAACTACGTTTAATACTTTAATATATGCTTAAAACTTATATATATATATATATATATATATGGTTACATACACACACTGTATGGTGGTGTATCCATGTAGAGTATTTAGGATTTTAAAGCTATAATTAATTCAGGGCAAAAAACATTTTGCTATCTATCCCTTTCTCACAAAATAATACTACCAATACAACATTATAACTTCTAGTATATAGTATGATATCAAGAAATATTCAATCATGTTCAAGAAAATCTAAACATTTTATAATTACGAGTACAATTTATAGGCACCTACATTAAAAAAATGCGATTTTAAGTGTTATGATGACTTGTTTGAAAACCAGAAAATTATATTGTATTATATTATTGATAGACATTAGTTGTTAAGTTAATATACTGATAAATCTATGTATAGTTTCGAGTTTCGAAGACCAATTTTAATAATTTGTATTGTATAAATTTATAAAAATGTGCCACTTAATTGGAATTATTAAAAATATTCGGTTCCTTTCGTCTCAATACGTCAGTACGTCACCAATGAATCACACCTACACCGTCTATCATTAATCTAAATTGTTATGATGTTATATTATATTGTTTAATTTGCTTAAACCTACAATCATACGTCATCGTTGTGTTTGTAAAGTGATTTCGGGCGGGCGAACGAACTCAGTTGTAAATCGCAATTGATCACTGTTTTTTCAATATCACTTCCACAAGTTGAAAGTAAGCTTAAGGGTTTCTTTACTGAGAATTATGAGTAATGATTTATTAAATGACCACCATACTGTGATTACCATTATCCATTAGGAATTAGGATTAAGACAAAATAGAATAATCTCTAGACAAATATTTTTAAGCAGTCCATCTCCAAGTGTTCGCGTATGACTGACATAACATAACATAGTTTTTATTATCCGGTGTTATTCGAAAAAGCATTTGAAAACGGCTTTATGAATTCATTTTAACGTAAAAAAATAACTTTAAAGGTTTATAAATGTCGACATTTCATTTTGTAAATGTATACGACATGAGCTTATATGTGGTATTTTTACATCAGGTTGTTATAATTTTACTCTATATACATATGAGTTAATTGTTTGCTGCTACATATTTGATGTAAATTTCAACAAAGTATTTATTGTATTGTCGTTATTCGAGTAGGTACAGTAGTTTTATATTTACTTTAATTTCTTGTTAATTATATATAATTGGTAGGGAATTCATTCGTTAAGTACTATTCTCGTCATTTTTTATAATGAAAATTCTTTAAATATATTATACCTACTTGCGTGTTATGTATTCAATATATTTATTTTATCTAAACAGTATATGTAATGCGTTTTTAGAGCTATCGTTTTATCAACAAACCTGCATTTTACAATATTTAAATATAATATATTAGGCACTTTAGTTTCATTATATATTATAATATATGTATTTTACTTCGCATTCTATCCGTGTTTTTATTTATTAACTATTATTATTTAATAAGTAAAATATATTAAACATAATTTAAGTGTACCCATATTATTAATTACTCAACAATTATTATTTATTAATATTATAATCTATAGTCTAGGACGTTTACTAAGACGTTTACTTACATTTGTAAGAATTGTAATTTGATAAATTCACAATTCTAAAATAAATTTATGACTAATAATTATTATTGAATAATGAAGGGTGAGATAAATGTAAATGTTTTATTTATTAAAACTATTACGTTTTAAATATATATATAAACAAAACATCAATTGAAATCATCAGGAATTATTATTGGTAGTTCGGTATTTTTGTTTTGCTATGGACAGCTATTGCTATATATATATATATTTTGAAATGTAATGAGATTATAAAAAAAATTCAATCAATGATAAAATATTTATTTAAAAGACCAAAATGGGTAATTAAATAAATTAGCACTGAGATAACGATAACCGAGCACACGATAAACGTTTTTATGGATACCATCTATATAGATACTATATAATATATATTGATGCAGAAGTAATTGTCTACACTTCACTGTAGTGACGAGTGATATATTTCATTAGAAATGCTCAACCTTCACCTAAAACATTTTGTGCCAAATCGTGTTGTTCAGAGAAGATTAATGTTTTGAATAGTTTTTTTTCTGTTCTTTATAAGCTAAATGTTAAAAGCTGAAAATAGATTTTTAACCACCTTGTTTTGTACAGTTTATTGTTAAAATAAATAACAACACGCTAATAAAATGTATTCATTAAATTAAAATATATTTGTAAACTTAAAAAAACAATGTGCTGGCTATATAAATGTAATAAACAAAAAATCTTCAAGTGAATTTAAACAAATTTGCTACTCTATCCCTGCACTCAATGTTGACGATTGAAGCAAATTTTGTACTTATCTATTTACTGCTCCTAAACGTGATACCAGACGTAGAAAAAAAATAAAAATAAAAAGAATTGTTCAGTTCTAAAAAACCGGGAAATTATAGCTCTGCTGTATATAGTATGTGTTGAGTATACCTCATCGACGTTGAGTAGGTCACTGTAACAACAGACATGTTAAATTTCAATTCAATGATAAATTAGTGTAGGTGTACGAATATACGATGAATAACTATTTTGAGCGGAGACCGCCTGTCAGCATGCATTTCTAAGCATATTTTATTATATACCAATATTGCTGTAAGTAATTTATTTATCTATTAGCAATAAGGTAGGTGTTATTACTTAAGTAATAAGTTATTTAGTCAATACCGATGTACTTTTGACACCATAACATTAATCTAAATCTATTGAACATTTCAGTGAACTTATGTTAATAAATAAATTATTAACTACAAAATAATTTACACGTTTTCGTGATTTTGTTGTTCCTACTCATTTTTTAACTTTAAACGCTTATAAAAAAATTATGTATTTATTTTTTATACTTTTTAATTGGGGTATGAACAATTTATGTAGAATCTTGTACTAAATAATCAAACTTTTTACTAAAAAACAAATATTGTATTATTAATCGAAAAAAAACTTAAAAAAGTAAAATATTTCTAATGTTTCTAAATAGCACTAAAAGAGTGCGCAATTTGTTCAATTAATTCAGACCATATAAAGTTTAGAATATGTTTGTATAAATTATTTGATAATTATTTGAGTTTTCATAGTTATTTATTTTTGAATTACAACAAAGTTGATTTTGGCAAAAACTGGTTTTGCGTTTAAATTTTCTGTTCTTTAATTAATTTTTGTTTTTTCCAATTATTTTAAATAGTTCTGGTAATTTTTCTTTTAAACCCAAATTATCAACTAGATTTAATTTGCTTCCAGAAGCTACCCTCAAAGTTAAAAAAACATTTAATTAAAAAACTAATCTATAAAAAGGATATGTGAAATTCCTTCCAACGAAAAATGCGGCAAAACATCAAAAACACTTATCATTGTATACCAATATAGGCATTTCTTGCATCGCTTAAAATCTAATAATGTAAGCATTTTTATGATGTTCTCCAGCATGATTATTTAACGTTGAATTTCTGAACGTTAATATTTTTGTTTTATACTCTCATTTACATTTGAAACGCGGTGTATAAACATATATTCTGTTTTGTTGTTTATTTTAAACACGTCATTTTTAAATTGAATATTGAAAAAAACTTAATGCTACTTCATATTATATGAAGAGTCCGTAGTTTTTGCCTTACGTACAAAAAATAATTTTTCCATGTTTACGTGTTATGACAAACATATTACACAATATATTATACACATATTTTAAAAACATAGTAGTAAAGCGTCAATTTTGTTTTTATAAATAAATGATTATTTGGAATTTATAATGTAGCGTGTCTTTATCTTTCAACTTCTACATAATATCTTAACACTATCGTATTTTTTTTTTTAGTTTTGAAATATAATTGTTAAATCGATAACAAATGTTGTACAGTATGATAAATGTTTAACTATATAATATTATGTTGTATTGATTCTTCTTTATTTTTTTCCTAACAGTGTTTTTTTAATCAAAACAATATTTTATGAATTTAATACTTAAATTTAATGATTCATAATAAAATTAATAACCTATCTAGTTAATTATTGTCGGCTTTTACTAGGAAATATGCAAATTAGTTTATAACATCTTGTTATAAAGTTTGTCTAGTTACGATTCATATTAATTAGTAAAGCATAATATCTTTCTCGAGAATATATGTTATAATATAATATTTATATGTATAGATTCTATTAATTATTATACTTGAA
Source organism: Pentalonia nigronervosa (assembly GCA_014851325.1). Classification (NCBI taxonomy): domain Eukaryota; kingdom Metazoa; phylum Arthropoda; class Insecta; order Hemiptera; family Aphididae; genus Pentalonia; species Pentalonia nigronervosa. Next base: position 55,531 of record JACXSJ010001760.1, on the reverse strand, counting down.
ACGAAATAAAATATTAATTTTTTTTCTGGATTACTTAGCGCCTCAGTAATCATTATACACGCATGCATGTTTCTTATTAAAACGCTTACCATTTTTTTCATTCCATTAAATTTTTTTGACATTATTCATTCTCATTCATTAAATCATAATAGTTTTTTTGGTTCAATTGTATTATCGATTGGTCTCATTCCATTTTTCTACAATTCGTGACAGATTTTTATTCCATTATATCGATACCTTTTTCAAGTTTAAGTATTTTGATAATTTAGGTACGTCATGCATTGTATTATGTCTTCTCATAATGACTGTATACGTAACAGCCTATTAGTAAATTAATTTATTAAATAAATAGGTATACAAAGTATAAAAAATATTTTTATTGTCTAATACATTTAAGTATGAGTTAAATAAACTTCTATACAAATTACCTCTTGTATATCGTGTATATAAAAATACTGTAGGTATTATAACAATAAAATAAAAATGGATTTAATATTTCTGTAATTTAAAATTCATCATTTAATATATGTTACGTCAGGGACATGCTCATGGAGGAGATGAAGGTATCACCCTCTTTCTTTAGCCTATTTTTGTCATATAAAATATATGATTAAGCAATGAAAGTATATTTAACGCAGTTAGAGAATAGTCAAAAATTTATATTCCTCTTCAAAAAAGCTAAGCACGCCACTACATTACGTATTAATTATTTTACTTTTAAACTTTAATGAATGTTATGTGCGGATAATACAAGCGTTTAACATTAGTAGAACATAATATAGCATTACAATTATATTAACTTAGTGTTTTAGTGGTACTACTTACTAATATATTTGATTAAGGATTTCGAATAACTTTAAACGATAATTAAATAATGTAGTAAAAATGCCATTAAGCTATTTTTAATTACTTTTCAAAGTTTGTTTTTATATTTTATAATTTTTTTTTTTATAAATTTGTTATTAATTTGAGCTTTTTAAAATTTGTTTCAGGTTAGTTGTATATGGCCCTGTTTAACAAGCTCGGCTGCAACAGGTAAAAGAAAATGTAATTTTGTTACAATTATTATTATACCATTTGGCTCTGTGTCCATTAATCATATTATTTTACTTCTTTATGTATGAATATTGGTATAGGTACTGTATGCATCATTATAAAAATATACTTACACTTAACTATATGATCAATATTAACCGGTAAAAACAATTATAAAATTTGTTATGGCAGCAGCAGATTGGCATCGGTTACTATATAATAGTTAGTTGTACCGTATATAATATATGAATAAAATATATATATATAAATATACCTACATATTATATCTCAACACAATGAGAGATTGGGATATGTGTAGCGTGTTCGTGTATCAGATGATTTAATTGTTAATTGATGCATTGAGAATAGTAGGTTATCGAAAGTCTCAGCCGAGGGACACCCTCCTACCTATACGAAAGAATATCGTGTGAAGTTCAATTGTGTTTTGCAGACGGTTTGCATGGACGACCGTTAGTTAATTGGTTAACTTGGGAAATGGGCAGTTAGTTAGTTAAGCAATATTTGAAACTTGGCTCTACTCGATGGTATGTAGACATAGTGCCTATATACTGTTGTACCTATACACATAGTGGGAAATGTGAAAGGTGAATTATTGGCCAACTTTGATTTGTTCTATTTATTCATTTTGCATTATATGTTTTGTTGAAAATTGTTTTAATTGATGAGTTGTGTCGAATTAATTGAACAATCGTAACTGTATTGTATTTGTACCTTTATGTCTAGACTGCACTGCATATATTATGTTACATATAAATTATCCAACCTAATGTCTCAAATAAGGCTTAATAATTTCGTTAGTAAGATTTTGTATTTGATAGTACAATTGAATAGGTATAAAAACAGAAAAGTACGCGCATTCACGTATGTTTGCTAAACTAATTAAATTAAAAAAAAAAAAACTTAATAATATAATACATTATGATGGATTATTATTTCAAAAATATTTTTACGATTTAGGTTAAGTTGGGTAATTATTTTGAGTGTTGTTTAAAATTAAAATATCTAATATGGGTAGGCATTTAATGAATAAATCATGAAATATCGACAGTTAATATATTTTATAAACTGAGCAAAATTTGTTATTTAGTTCATAATATATTTCATATTTTAATCTTATGTATTGCAATTTACATCTTTTGTCTATTCGTCGTTTAATATTATGTACACATCACGAACTAAGATGGATTCCATTCGTTTATATTGTTAACATATTGTATATTTATTCAATGAATTATTAAGTGTACTTATTTAACAAATCAAACTTATTGTAGGCAATAGCGGTTGACCCCATTTTGATAGTAATAATAATATATTTTCGTAAAAATAACGAAGTTACAATTTGCAACATATTATATTTCAATTACATTTTGAATAGTTAGACTTCAATTAGGGAAATAATTAATTCCCGTAACCTACATTGTAAAAACGACGGAACCAAACGTATTTTATACTTTTCATTTATAAATAAATTATGTTTAAATAAACTCATTTAAATGTTACCTATACAATTAATCGAAAGTATTATACGACATTGATTGATCTAAATATATTATGATGTTATATTAAATATTAATAATACAATTAGAGATTATTCAATAATATGACAATATCCAATTAAACGTGTATACAATTCATTTGGTGGAAATTGTTATAATTGTCTGTATTTCCACGACTTCAGATTAGTTTTTATTTTTGAATTTATATTATATATTATACTGAATTTTCTTTAAATTAATATTGTTGAATGAGTTTTTGACTAAAAAAAATATACTAATCAATTTTGAATGTTTCCATAATAACTGTAAGTGTAAAGACTTTAAATGTATACATCATACATGTTATTATGAAAATATTCAATGATTCGTTTTCACGTTTGAATAATGTGTTAAACATACTCGAAAACTTGTTTTATCTACCAAATGGAATCTGGTTATTATAAATATACCAAATATGTAATATATTATCTTTGTTTCGAAAAATGATCCATTATAGTTATAGTTTTATATTTTTTATTGTTCTTACTTGGCCTTAAATGTTTAAATATTTTCTAAAATTATATTTCATTGAAAACACAAAAAACATTTATGTTTATGTTGATCTATCGTTCCTTATAATATTATGTTTCCGTTGAACGTTATATGCTACAGCATATATATATATTCAAAAACGTATGATAATATTGTTATAAGATCTGTAATAGGATTTTTGTATGTATATTTGTATACAAAAATAACAAGAAACATGGTTTTGCGTATTTTGTTAATCGTTGTCTTTGTTTGATTTAATTTGACGACGAATAAAAGCAGAATTATTAATTTAAACCGGCGTCGCGGTCGTTGTAATACACGGGGTGCCTCCTTATATAGTCAGGGATTTATATACACTCATTTTAATAATATACTATTATACTCCATTATAATTGCGCGGTGGTTTACCTATTTACTGCGGTATATATAGTGATATGAATTTCATTACTGCGCACCGTTTCATATTATATAAGTTAATATTCCTGGGGAATTGTGGTATCTATATAATATTATTATGTTTATGTTAGTGTGTACAATGTACATGTCATTTATATGTTATATGCATATATTCGTAATCTCGTTCTAATGATAAAGATCCGATGCAGTTCGTTTCGTTTAGTTCGTCCTAATCGTTTCAACCGACGGCTGTGTTTAGTATAATATAATATATACGTCAAGTGTATTATTATACTTTTAATCTTTTGTATAGTGTTTGGGGGCAACAAAACACGTTTTGTTAAAACTCTATTATATAATGTATAAACGTAGATACTAGATAGCTCCTAAAACGTAATCCGTATGTCTACCTATCTTTACGTGGCAGATAACGTCTAGCCACTAGGCAGATATTATACGCAGTTATCACACTATAATAGTTTACCTGTAGCTTAAATAGTTTAATATTATACAAAGGAGTTTCATTTTACACACCACTTGTACTGGGTATACGACGAGTATATGATAATTTTTCGATGTATCAGATTATCTTTTATTTGAGGCAAATCCACGCAGTGATATACAAGACTATGGATTAAAATCGAATTCAAAAACTTTCAATAATTTTAAAACAGATTATAGAAGCTTAAAAAATACAAAACTTGTAAGTGTATATAGACGTATAGTGTATACAAAACGGACACAGTGTGGGTGTGATGGACCAGGTAAAAACGTTAACACCGCCAACGACGAACGAGGTGGTTTATGGAGGGGCGGGTATTTGTTGGTTTGATAGAGGGGAAGGGTTGGGTAATGGAAAGTGTGCGCGCCTTGACCTACGTCTTTGCGCATGCGCGTCGACGTCATGTTTGTAACCGTCAGTTGGCGGAATTCAAAAACTCACGAGCGCCGCCGCCGCCGAGGGAACTATTACTGCCGCGTCTCCGTCTTTTCCCCATCCGTCGCCGTAGTGTGCCAGTGTTGTTCCCGCCGATCCGTGCGTCTGCGGTGTATTGTCGCCGTCTTTGCTCGCGATCCAACCCGCAGCTGTCCTGTAGGTAACCATAATAATAATAAAACGATATAATATTGTTGGTGATATTTTTAATACACACGTGATGATTCTTTTCTCTCGTTAAAATTGTGTTTTTTTCATATCGTCGTATATTTACAGTGCGTCGCAAAAGTGCCGTTTTATTAGTTGCTCGTATTTTTTTCGTTTTTGATCCATTTTATAGTGTTAAATTTTAAATTATAATAGTTGATATTATCATAATAGGTGTGCGCGGCTACTTAATTAGTTATATTTAACAGCCTACGGATTTGTCGTATTTTGTTTCTTTTAATAATTTAAAAGGTCTTAAGATATTATATTTTAAGGACGAAACAAACAGCTAAATGGTATTTATGCACATTGGATAATTATTAATATAAATTGTATAATTAGGTTATACGTCCGATGAAGTCTTTTGCTAACACCAATACGTTGTCTAATGTTAACATTCAATTGATTACTTCTGAGGGTTCGAGTGATTGGAAAGTGGAAACTTTAAATAGATGTAAAATTTACATTGTAAATGTAGAACAAACAATAATATATATGTATAACAAACCTCGCCATTATTCTAAGCTTTATAGTTCTTGAGATTAAATATGAAACATAATATTTTTAACTTCAACTATATACCGAGTGTTTTATTTTAAACTGCCTATTGACAATATCTGAAAAAAATGAAATGCTGATGGCTGATCAAAAAACACGTTCTTATGAAAAATTTATTTAATACATATATGGTGTATGATTATTTATCTATTCATAATAGTTTACTTTAAAAAAAACTAATAAACGAATGTCTAATATTGAACTTTTTTTTTTAGTTATTATTGATTACACTTATTATTTTAAAACATAATTTCTAATAAGTTTTTATTTTACTCAAATATTTTTTTATGAGTTTTTAAATTAAATATATCATATATATATATATATATAATGTGTAAATGGAATTAATTTAATAAAACGGGTAATTTATGGTATTTTGTATGTAATTTATTTAAAATTTTAAATAATAATTTAATAATTAATTTTCTTTTTTAAATTTTAACAATCAATTGAAATATAAGTTTAATAAATATTAACTATACTATAGACTGAAAACATTTTTTGCTTATTAAATATATGTATAGTAGTAATATTATATATAATGTAGTATTATACATTTAAATTAACAATATTTCTACTTCTAAGCTGTCATAAAAATTGTGCAAACAAACTAAGTAGGTACCCTCCTATTAACTTTAAATATTAATTTGGTTTTAAATGACTGCGTAATACAATGCGTATGCAATACATTTATATGGTTGTTAGTTTATTAATTTAAAATAACACTACTTACTAAATTAAATTTATATTATATTATAAACTAAATATTCCTAATTGTAGGTATATTAGAACGTAGAAGCTTAATTTATCATCGTATATTTGTATATTTAGTACCTACCTATAAAATCATGGGTGTCATGATATTGATTACTTTGTTTAGTATTTAGCAGATAATCATTTTTTTTATTTATTCACAAGTTATTAAAAAAAAAAATGTATTGAAGAATAATTTTCTTGTTTTATACAGTGGGTATGACAAATGCGAAACGTGAAAATAAACTCTGATAATTTCTTTAAACCTAGTTAAGACAAAACTATCAAAAGCGTTTTTATTTTCGGTACGTTTCCTTATTTCTTTAAGTCTCCACATTGTCAAATTCATATTTTGCCTGAAGTCAATATTATGTTTTATGTGTATTTATAATAACAATGATTAATAGGTTAGATGAAGAAATACAATAATTGACAGATGAAATTTGTATAAAACAGTACATTTAGTCCATAGTTAAAATTATTGAGACAAGGTTGTTCATCGATTTTAATGTTTTAAATATTGAATGAGTAAATGCTAAAAAATTTTTAGATTATATATTATTCTTGTTTGCATATACAATAGTCGAACTTGCCTTAGGTACTAAAATAATGTCGTGAATCGTGTACAAAATTATTTAAACGAAATATTATTATTTCAAAATATATTATTAAGAAAATAATGATTCACGTATTACATATAGTAGGATAAAATAAAATTGTATATATATTTTAAAATTATTCTATTTCATATTCTATTTACATAAGTATGAATTTAAGTAGGACAACAACGTAGTTTTCATATCGCACTTATCAACTGAAAATATTTTATTATCATGATTCGAGACATTTAGTTAATTTATATTATAACCATTAACATCGGTGTTTTAAATCGTATTTAAGCGGTGAAATGTAAATAAGATACAACCTCAGAAAAAAAATTAGAATTACAATTATTATCATAAAAAAAATGAATGACAATTTGCCTACAATATAAATAATTTGAAATTTCAATGTATATATAGTCCTATATGCGGCCTGTAGTACGCCCACATGTTTTTTTTTATTTTTTCTTAGTACACCGAAAAATACATACACTATCCATACATCTATGACGTATGAGATTCCACCTGGTGACTTGATGGTTTTCTGCACCACCAAAAACGCTTTGTTAAACAGAACCGACTGTGCTCGCGTTGAATAGGCCACGCAAATGTATGTATAGAGTTCAATGACGAAAGTATATCGAAAAATCACATTGTCGTCTCACCGCCTCCGTTGATCATTGCTGTTTGCCGGCAGCAAGGCTATATCACGACCCCGGCGGTGTTCGCTGTTCACGATCTTTTTCATACGTACATATATGTGGCTTTCTCTCATTCAAATCGTTTTCCAGCAATCATAAGAATAAGTTATACACGCTTTGTTACGTTATTGTATAGGTAAAAAAGGACGATGTAGGTACCCACATCCGTTTTCCCGTTTTATTTCTTATAATTTTCTCTCTGCTTGATATAACCTATACTAACCATATAAAATATACAAATTTACTGTCTGCCGTTGATGGTTTTAAGTTGTTGGCGATGATAAAAATGAAAGGTTTTCATGGTATTACCCCATATTTGTCCTTGACATTTGACATTTTAAGTATACTTGTATGGCGAGGGTTTCGTTTGAGTATGACGGATTCCTAGTATATTATATCATAAGAGCTTGTTTGCACATTTTTAAAACATTTACATTTGTTCTCAACATACTTTTTCTATTGAATTAAGTCGATTTAGTGGAACTGTCAGACTAGGGTCATATTTAAGATCTTTTATTTATTTATTAATATATGATTTATATATAAATGTTAAAGAATCCCTATACTTATTATATTAATGTACGAGTATTATATCAAAAATGTATATAAAAAACAAATTGTTGGAGTGAAATGATTTTCAATAGTTCTGTAAATTATGTATTAAAAAATTCAATATTAATATAATAGATTTTAGAAAATTGGGTTATTCGATTTATTTTAATTTTGTCCTTCATTACATGCTTGTCAATAGATAATACCTATAAAAAATAAAATAAAAAAATGACAAATGGTTTATTCCAAGGCCACCTTTGAAATTAGTGCTTATTTTTTTTAATGTTTATGGACAATTTGTCATTAAAAAACACTCCTCTTCCGGTTATTTTGTTGTCATTGCACTTTCTTTCAGAGTTTTGTCACCATTGTTGCCTATAAGACCTAATAATTTACTCATAGATGAAACGCCCACCCTGTACGTTGGCGAAGGTATTGGAAAGGACCCTGACATTTTCATCGAAAAATATATATTCGTCTTATATTATTTGGCATACAATTATGACGTGCAGTCATATTTGGCCAATATTATCGATCACTTTCTTTCGCCGTATGCAAGTGTCCATTTTTATAAGTGTTGGGCGTGGATTTAACCTCAATTTTCCAATTTGTTCTATTGCGAGTTGAAACCATAATATTATATATTGTTTATTGAATAAGTATATAAATATGAACTATAAATAATAAATAATCGTCCCTTTACTTTCCCGAAAAAGTATGTTGGTTACCTGCACGCCAGGCCATGCAATATAAAAACCATATCACAGTCAACTACAAATATATTTAATAATTCAATACTAAAATATCATGTTAACCAAATATTTTAATAAGGTGTGTTTCTTTATCTTTGTTATATTAGGGTAAACGCCCGTCAAACAGTTAATGACCTATCAGTAGTTACTGATAAGTCGTTATATGAGTGTAATTTTCCTGAAGAGGATACACGTGTCTTTCTCTTTTAAGATAAAACCTTCATAACACTATTAGTAATTGCCCGTTTGTTGCGTTGACTGAGGGAAAAATGGTATCAATCCGGTTGCCACAGTCACAACCATAACCGGAATAACGGTAATGACCGCGAAAAGTCATTGACGTAACTCTAGGTTATTGAATTGCTTATTTCATTCTTGTAATAATTGAAGAAATCCATTCTAGTTATTGAATAGCAATATTTTCTTATATTATGATATATTAACACTTCAACAACAGAATAATATGTAAATAACCTTTTATTGTTAAATGTTAATTGTATTTTCCTATTACATATTTATTCAAAATTTCACACTTGAATCACTATTATAGTAACTACGGTGACTAATTTTATTAATGGAGCACATCGAAAACAGTATTATAGATTTTGAGAATAATTAATTTAAGATCTGAAAGTCGTAATAATTGTTTATCTGCAGTTCTTGTTTCAAGATGTAATACTGGTCAAAATATGATTTTGACGTGACAGAAATCAAAATAATCAATTGTGGCAAAAATTTAATGTTATTTTAACATACAAAACTTTTATATACGTAATATTATTATATATACGTTTTAAAAATCGTTTGCCTCAGAATTTGGCATTTGTATATATTTCTACTTTTAAAAATAACTTTGAAATAAAATATTATTTTAAATGTACAGTATTGAATTTCAAACGATGATTTGGTATTATGTACAAAATATTATTGCATTTATGATATTTATGTCTAAAAAACTTAAAAATATATACAATACATATAATATAGATGATATAAAATATAATATATATATTATACATAATTGCTCGTAACGAAAATAATATGTGCTCACTACTCAGTAAAAACTTTATAACGTATAGCTGGTATTGCGTGCGTTTAATAGTATTTGATTATTTGATTATTTGAATGTTTTTAATAACTATACCTAATCACCAAAGGTTTTTTTTAGATTAAAAAAATAATGTTGTTTTAGAGGAAATTACATAAAACGGAAAAAAAATTAGGAACAAGTTTGTTAACATTACGGATATGGGTAATGCAAGTAGCAAAAGGTTTCGTCGGATTTTTATAATGTTATCGAGTCTTACTCTAATATTGCCACCACCACCGTCAACCACTACCGCCGATTCTTTTGCACCAAAATCGGTTGCTCTTCGTGGCTGCAGCGATGTATAGAATGTTGATCATGCCCTGCATTTCGAAATTTGCTGGACTGTTAGCACACGTCGGTACAACAATCTTTCCGTCTCACGTCTATTGTTTCATTGTCCACGGCGGATTCGGCGAAGAGTACGTGTTTTCTGTCATTACCTATACCTATATGCTCGTTGCGTTACGAATAAATATTATTCTATCGCGTGTTTGTTCGAAAATATATTCACGAAACGATTGATCGATTGGAATTTGCGATTTATAAACCTTTTAATATAAATATTGGACGCGTGTTATACAGAATCGGCTGTCGTGGTAGACGTGTGTGGAGGGCCGGGTTAACCATACAGAGGCAATATTATAAAAGATACATTACAGCATAATATATTAAAAAAAAAATATTATCATCACCTAAGCGTATTGAGTTATATTTTATTACTTTTTACTGATTTTTAAATTTTTCCAACGATAATGTCTTGACAATTTGAGTGCCTGACCTTTATAAAATATATCCAAGTGCTCGTATTGTAGTGTCTTTGAATGATTTGATCCGGTCCTGCGTGCAGCGTATTCGCGTTGGTAAAATCGGCCATTTTCATAAAGAAAAAAAAATGTATACACACAGACTGGTGCTGCGACGAAGGATATAATGTGAATACTGGAGCGCTAGAGGAGCATTGTTATATATTATATAAATATATATAAGTGTACATGTCGCCGTACAGCAGGGAACACCACACGGCCGTCGTCGCGCCCGTTTCGGCGGTGTCGCCGGTGATCGAAGAGTTTGGCGGCAACAAGAAAGATGACGCCGCCGTTGCAACAGCTGTCGGTGGACCGCCGTCTTATCACCGCAAGTACTCGGAGTCCGGAAAACCCGCCGCCGGATATACCAATGGGTTCTCGTTGCTTCGCCGTCTGTTGCGTTGGTGGCTCGCCCGATTTGGTCAGAAACCGTTGGTCAAAAAAGGTACGTCAAATTCGTATATATTACATATACTATGTATATTGTGTGTATATAAGGGTGGTCTTTATCTGTATAGATTCCTTTTTTAAAAATGTTTTTGATGTCATCTCACTCTACAAAATTTGTTTGATTAGTTAAAATTTTTGTCTGATTGTACAGCTCCTTCACGTACCCCAAATTACTTGTATAGCGTAAAGGTTGTTGCTTGTGTATATTTTGATCGATCATAATATTTAATAGTCAATAAAATTAATACCTGCTTATATCATGAAAGTCGTGGTAAATATGATTATTTAAAAAATAGTTTTTTCGGTAAGTTAAACTTTTCCTTAAAAATAAATAAATTATAAAATCTCATTATTCTAGAATAATGAGAAATAAACACTTTATTTGTGTTAAAATTTATACTAAATTATTTGAAGATAAAATATCATATTATTTTATTCTTATTATGTTGATATGTTTACTAATATGTAACGTATGAAAATTGTCTGTTAAATACAGTTACTAATTACTTTAATAAGAATAATGTATACAAGATGATTTTATTTTACCATAGACTTCTAACGATATTTTAAGAATTACAAATTATTTTATTTGTTTTTAAATGTTAAAAAGCATACTATTTTACATTTTCTTTGATTACAAGTACCTAGTATAGATACTTTAAAATAAAATTTTTTTGTATTTTGTATGATATTGTCTGGTTTACGATGAAATAGTCACTATAAATGTGTATTTTTCAATTTTTATTTGTCTTAATTTTTAGTTTATCTGCTTGTATTATTTGTAATATAATATTGTATATGATGATATACATGTATGTAAATTATCGGATGTATGTGTACAGCACGCGGTGACTTTTAAGTCGTTTGACTAGCCTATTAGTATAATCATATATGTGCCTTGTCATTAGTCACATATGTATTATATATGTTCTATAAAAAAGTTTATGTGCCTATGTTTATATAATAAATGACAATGAAAATAATAACTTTACGAGTAAATACCTACTCGCCTGATAGTGAGGCGTATTTGTTGTGTGATTATCAATCATGGTACGATTTCAATGTCGCTTGTGAACAATAATATCCGTGGTTTCAAATTTAACGTTGTTTTTTGTTATGGCGAATATCGTTAAATTTTATTATCTAACATGTATAATTACATTTTTTTTTTATTATTAACAGATGTCGGTTTAAACAGCACTATTTTTCGTCATTTATCCGCAAGTGCATTCGAAATGAATATTTGGGTGTTTATTTGTACGATATTCTCGTATATATATATTGACTTTGATGTACTTTTTTTTATACACAAAAACTTATAGCTAAGTCGATATATAGATAAAACAATATCCTGTCGACGCTATACTATACCTATGATATTCCCATAATATTATTTTATGGGTTGTGTTTATGTAGCAAAGTGTGTGTGTCGTTTGTATTCATTTTTCCTGTCCAATCCAAGGTTGTAATAACCATTGTTTTTTTTGTATTTTGTGCATTCATCTTTTGATTATGATTCGATTATACAAAACAAATAATTAAAGCAAAACTATATATAGGCAAATCTTATATTATCCTGCAGTGGGTCTCAAGTATAGTATAGTAATATATAATTATAATTAAAAGCACATACTATTTTTTTGTTTAAGCTATCATGATTAATACATTTTAAGAATGTTATTATAGCTATATTAATTTTAACTAATCGGAAAACGATTTAAAAATTGTGTTTTCTTTTATTCTCACGAATTTTGGAGAATACAAGAAACAAATAAATTTGTTTTAATTTTCAGTAACTTCTATAAGTTTATTATTTTAAAGCTCGCAAATTATTCGACTTTTAAATGTATTTAATTTAAATGTGTTAATTATTTTTCCATTGGTGCAGTTTTTTTTATTAATTCTTTGATTTTTAAAATTTTTCAACATAATTTTTATCAAACTATTCGGCTAATTAAAATACTCAAGCATATATAGTGGTATACAACAAATAAATAAATACATATTAACATTATTCATTTCAGAAGAGTTTGTTTCTGTAATAGTTGAAATATTTCGCTATTTATAGTAATTTTAATACCAAATTTGGCTGATTAATCAACATAATTTAAGCATTTAATGCTACCATTTGAATTTATTTATATATTTTAAGATTATAATATTTAAATATTATTTTAAATTTCAATATTTTTCGATATTTTAAATTTCGATCGATAAACAGCTATTAAACGTTTCACGAAGTACTTTGTTGTTTATATTATTTTACCAGTTGCACAATGTAAAATATAATTATGTTTTATTGATCAAGTAATAAAATAATTGTTTAATAATTATTGTTAAATAAAAAAAAAGAAGTGTGTATTTTATGCCAAAATTAAAGGTTAACATAACGGTTAATAAATTTGTTTAGTACAATGACCGACACTCGAGTATATCAGCTAGAATAAACCATGACTTTAAATGACATAACCTCCATTTAGAAAGTTACTAATGTAGGTCAATTAGGACCAATTAAATAAAAATAAATAATTTAGGAAGTCATTAAATCATAAATCTTATCTGTAATATATAATTTAATGTATATATATTTTTATGTTTAATTGATGCCACTTTGTTTACGTATTTGACAAGATTATAATATTTATTTTTATCATTAATCGTGTATTATATCAAAAAATATACTTTTAAGTAAAATTACTTGTAGTGTTAAATACTTTTTGTACATTCATGTTCAGCAGAAACATATAGATTTTACGATGGAACGTATTTTTTTTGTTAATGCTTTTCATATAGAGTTCTTAAAGTGTGAAGACTGCCGCCGTTGTAACTAACATCCTTCTAGATGTTGCGCGCTAAAATAACGGCTGCGTAGGTATACTACCATAATAATAAATTGGCGCTGTTTTTAATTTGTCTTATTGCCTAAAACGTCACGCCACATGATTATTCTGACCACCATAATTATAGACTAGCGGATATTATGCTTAACGCAGTTATTCGAGGTATGAAACTTACCTACGACTAAGATCGTAACCAGTCAATACTGTACTGCATCATTTGCAGCAGTTATCATCGATTTACTGTTAAGTTTTTAACTAACATTGGTTAATCGCTATAGATTGTGACTTATAGAAATTAGTTGCCAATGGAACATGTTGAAATTAAATATGTGGATTACTCGTGTGTATATGCATCAGTCGTTGGAAATTGACTTGGAATTTCTACTCCGCTCATAATAAGCAGTAAAGCAGGGCGTGTCAAATTTCAATAACTAAGTAATTCCGTGTGGATTTAAAACCCGTGGATGTGTATAAATTAATCTTACAAAATGAAATAAAAAATAACCAAAATATCTATTATACTGAACAAATTAAAAATTTAAATATTTAAATTTACAATAAAAAAAAATGTATGGATTCGTAGTAATTTTAAACTACTAATTAGTTGGTCGGGTCGTCACATATTTTATCTAATTTTCAGCAACCTGATATGTTTTACTGCAATAGGAGTGAATCACCATTAATAACTTTATAGTTGCAACATCATCCTATAATATATCCTAATAATACATAACCACATTTAAACGTATTTTTTTCTGTATCATACTTAAATTATTTCCTCGCAAATTTACAAGGAAATTCGTCGTTTTATTGTAAAGCAACAATTTCTGGTTAAACTTTCACAATCTCTCGTCATTTTCAAATTGGAATGGTTTGGTCGATCAAAACTAAATGATCTTATAAAATTACAGGATAATCTTAATGGTTGCAAATTTCTCTCTAAACTTTTTGTAATTACCATATAAAATAAAAACCTAAAAACTTAATATCACTATTACCATTGTGCTCTGTAGTCTGTACATACTTTTTAAATTGCTTATAAGTTATAACAGTAATTAGCAGCTTGCATGACATAATAATATATAACATATGCTTCGTTCTATCAAATGAAAATATGGGTTTGATGTGTATTTATGTATTTTATAAATATAAAACAGTTCTACATATAAAATCTTAATCACTGTTGAGTTCCGTTGATTTATTTTGAAAGACGATTTTCAAACGAAGTTAATCAGTTAAAATTTTTTTAATTATCACTAATCACGTTTTATTAGTATTTGTCTTTAAAGTTTTTAATAAAAAATTTTACTTTTTGTGACCAACACATTATGATGAACTCTGTAGAAGATTATTTTGGGTGTTTCCGATGACTCACCGATATCAAGTTTAAATTAACCTTAACACTGCACCTATATAATACATATTATACGTTTAAATAACCTACACAAAATAATGGCCTACCCTACGTTAAAAATGTATTTGATTTTTATCATTGATACTTTTCATATTTTACTTAACTTTGTACCACAATCTTCGGTTTTTATTTTTTTACTTCCATTTAATAAGTATTTATATTATTATTTATTACAATTATTTCTGAGTTCTGTGAACATTTTGTACATTATTACATATCGTTATAATAATTGCATATGCATTGCAGACTGTGGTATATACATTTTCTGGCATACTGTCATGCTTAATTATATGTTAAAATGGAGAAATAGTAGCTTATTCAGTTATCAGAAATTAATTTTCGAATAGCATTCATTATTTATTATCTTTTAAACAAATTAAATTAGTTACCTATGAGCTTTAGTAAACGGTTTTTCAATTAAGGAAAAGTGTTGAGATAGATTGTCTGTGTGGCATATTAAATATGGTGCAATACAGTTAAGTGTTTTAACCTTTATACTGCTCAGCACTCGGTGTAAGTAAATACAGTATATTTGTTGTGAATATTATATTATTGACGTCAATCGTGTGTTGTGTTAATTTTTTTTTCTGTTATTGCTCAGTAAATGTTTTGTGTTGTATTATGTGGTCATTGGCTCGTAAACAACGTTGGCAGAGAAAAACAGTTGTTTTCATTTCCCGTTGGAAATATTAAATTTAGAGCGGTGGAAAATACGCCTAGCTATTATGCGAGATGTAAAAGTAATGAGTAATGCCTTGACAAACTATACCTACATAACGGATATCATCCTTTTTTTCGATAAAATCACAATAAACTCAAATTTGTACATTCTAATTTTATTAATAGAAGGAACGATCAATTTCCGAATGGTAATGGTAATTTATAACAAGCAATAATCTTATTTTTGTCCTTCAAAATTAATTTGTCTTGTATTATATTATTAATTAAATATTTAAATGTACCTACATCCTCCATATTATACAATTTATTTTAGCTAACAGTTATAGTTGTATTAAATTCTAAAGTGATTACATTTTTTTTTATATTATTTAGAAATAAAAGACTATAATTATGACAAGGAAAGTATTTAATAATTTATTATTATTAACGTGTAGGTCATTCAATTTTTTTAATCACGAATAAAATGTATTTTTAATTTTTCCAATTCGATTACCTTAATTCGCGCAATTTATCTATGTGCGTTGCAAATAATGAAATAAAAAACATGTTTATTCCATCGTCGTGAACAATATTTGTTACGAACACTATAATTGGTACGTGTATTCTGTACGATAGTCGCCAGCACGTTATTTTGGCATGTTTTTCATTTTTTTGTAATATTTATTTATAATTCTTTCCGATCGATGTTCTGCAAATATACGTATCGTATCTACAGTTTTCACACTAAACCAATCATCTTACATAATTGACCAGCCCTATGGTTATAATATTTCCGACAGGTTGTTCGAGTAAAGGACAGGGTGCTGTCGATCGATTGTATGTTTTATTGTTACGGTTTCAAACGTGAGTGAATGACATAAAAAACATAAGCGAGACATGTGGATTAAATCATATCGTGATACAGTTAGTTTGATCTAACGCAAATCTTATTAAGATATTGTATTCAATTTGGATTTTAGAATCCGTGGCGATAATGATGATCATAATAAAAAGCGAAAATGGCTTTTCTTCGAGCGATGCTTCTTTGTATTGGACCGCTGCACCAACTAACTAGTCGTACATTGTATGTGCATTTCGTTTGTTCGGCACCGAATACTACGATTTGTTCAAATGATTTCGGGTTTATACGCGTACAAAAACAATGGGCACAATGGACAACATGTATATTATGCGCGGCGTGTATATAATAGTGTCGCCGCGAAACTTTTCCGCCAGACAGTCGGTGTAGAGAAACAGAACAAAAAAAAAAGTTTTATACGAACATAATAATAATTAGAGTACGCGAGACGAGATAAATATGTGCGGTCGAGAGTAACGATACCTTGCAGGTACATACCTCGCATGTATATAATATGGACGAATTGATCTTTTATCATTACGAAATCACAACACAACACAGTAGAGAAACGTCGTATCCGATATATTATATAGTAATGCGTTCGTATTATGATAGTGCCTGCCTATTATTATGTATAAAAGGTATAGGTACTATAGTATATACTATATATATATGCGTATATTACGATCATGTTTGCTCTATTATGTCCGTTTCGATTAAACAGCATAATGCGATGTGGTGCATGTAAGTATAATAGTATTATATCACGTATATATAGGTAGTAGAAGAAGCTGCATGGTTGAATGGCCATCAGCTGCCGCACATACATACATATTATACATAGGGTACGTAAATCACAACTCCAACAGCAACGTGTTCGCGATTAACAAAATAATAATATATACAATAATATCATCGTATCGGTAATATTTCCGCCGAATCGGTTGCGTGTTTGTGTGATTGTTTGGATGCTGCACAACGAGCCTATAAGTATTATATTATCTACCCCAGGTGGCCCATGGTATAATAAATAGTATAATGTATAGAACATTCGTATACAAAGGGGACAGCGTATATAGTTCTGAAGTTTGGACAATTTGCATCCTCCTCTGTTATCATTTAAATAACCATGATAGGTGTATAAGAATGAATATATTACTATAGCAATTATTGAGAAACTCGTAATAGCAAGAAGGACCCATTGCTAAATTTCATTTTTTTTTCAGTAGACTAAGAAAACTTATTTGTAGAAAACAAAAAATATTTATTTACTAATAGGTACTTACTTATTTGGTACCTTAAGATAAACCAAAATTATAAAATAGAAAGCAAAATTTGTGTATCAGAAACAGTATTAAACGTATATTTTAAAAAGTGGGATTTGTTCCTTGTTTTTATAAAATTTTATCTTGCATTAAACTCTGTATATTAGGCATACATTTAGTATTCCAGATTAACCGTACATAGCTTGCATGGCTGGAGGACGCGGATGAAGGACAGAGTATTTCTTCAATTTACAAAAAAATATATTTTGCGGTACCTCATTCACAGTTTCTAAATATTATACTGCTGTATGTGTTGGTCCTATAATAGTTTCCGAGAATAACGAAAATTGTTAGTACGTTTTTTTTACATCTCTCGACTATTTTTTTTTCCAATTCAATCGATGCCTATTTATGAAGCGCATATAATATGAACGTCGTCGCAGATGACCATGTGAATTGCCGACCTTGATAAACTGTTAAAATATATTTTTTTTCCTTAGAAATGGATGTTTACCGCACATGAACGTGCGTGCGATGTGTGTAACGACTTATTTAGGTGCCTTTATAATACGTGCGTTGTTCACATTTTTTTCCGTCGCCCTTAGATAAGGGAAACTGCAACAGTGTATTATAAACCGTTGTGTAGTTGTGAAAATAAAAACAAAATCATTGCCTCGAGACGCAATAACAACTCATGGTCGTTAATATTGTAATATATAAGTACTTACTGTTTATTTATTTGATTTAAGTGCATTTATTTGTTCTTATAGCTTATATTATATATAATAATATATTCATATACAAAAATGGGTGCGCATGTGACTATAATATATATTATTGTTGATGAAAGCTGTTGAAAAAAATAAAATTGCAGTCGTTTTTTCTTAATGTCGCTTCGGTGTTTGTGTATCTATATATTTTCTTTAATGTGCGGCATATATACGCGCATATATTATATCATACGATATAATTTTTTTAATTGATGTTTTTAGAAATTTAAGGATTACGTTTTTATTCTAGAAAAAAAGCTGTTAATAACGATTGTATTTGTAAAATAAAAATTATGAGCCTAACCTATTATTTTTTTTTGTTTCATTGAAAAGTTTGGTGATGCGTTACGCTTGGCAAAATAAATTGTGTGCATAATAGTTCTTACAGTATAATATAATGATGTATTCAACGCTACGCTTAATTTACTGGATAATAAATTAAAAAGAACTTTTTTCAAATTTAGGAGGTTTTTCAAATTGTATTTGTGTTGGTATGTGACGCACAACGACTTATTCTGCGGTTATTTTGTTCTTTTAGTAGCGCAGTGCAAAGAATATTTTCTTCAAACCAGATTTCCCGAGGTGTTTAGATTAGTTAAACACCTCATGTGTTTCACTATACGCATTAAAAATAGGAACGGTGAAAATTCAATGTCTCGTATGAAGCCGTATAGTGGCGAACTTTTTTTGGCTCTCTTATACGCTTGGCGTATTGGTTCGCTATTTTCATTGCAAGCACGTCTTTCTACAACCGACAAAAATTTCGCATTTACACACACATGCACTGCACATATACTCACACACGTACATGTACAATCGTTTGGCCTACTTCCAAAATCCTTTAGTATACCACATTTTAAGTGACACTATAAGTAGGTACTCTATTTAACAATGACGCGTGTTAACTGCTTTATTCGACAATTTCGGTTTGAAGCAAAACAAATAATAAACAAAATACAGCTTTTTGATCGGCCTTTTGATTATTTATTTTTCAACGAAGGTCGAGAACTCTGGACGCGATGAATGGAATAGTGTAAATCCATTAGCGATGGTCGCCACTACCATTTTTGTTGTCTATACCTTAGAATATGCTCGTAGGTATATGCATAGAATAGTCTGTCGGTTTTTTTCCTACTGATGGATTAAAATAATCCCATTTCAATTTCATTATATTGTTGATTTTATTTTGTCCCGCTGTGGCAAGACATTTGGAGGTCGTCGTGTACCGTGTACGACGGGCGTCGAACATAATATAAAATATATTGTAACTCATAATATATATATTATGTATAATGTATACAGGGCGCACCCGGAACAAACGTTTTGGCCTTGACTCTGTTCTCCAGGCTGATATCGGATAGTATGATGGTGTGTTGTGTACGCATGCGCAGAGAATATGATATAGTTGCAAACAGGTGTAATAATAAATAATAACTTTATTTTTTATTTTTTTTTTTAAATAAGATATTCCTAGCTCGTGCGCTCTAGAGATGTTAAAGAAAAAATGATAAATAATAACTGAAAACATAATATTAAATGCCTGCCGTTGTAAAACGGTGACCGATTTTTTTTTTTACTTATACTATTGCACAACGAATGGAGACAACTCATTCCGTTCCGGATGCGCCGGCTATTAGCAAATAAGTAATCCCGCACGTTTCCGGTTGACGGTTTTCCTTGTCAGTAGATGACAAACGTTTTCTTCCTTTTTACATTTTTTTTTTTTTTTTTTTATCACAAAATCGAAAAAAACTTCTAAGAGTTAAGAACTCGTGTTAACTTTTATTATAAACTAGTTGGATTACTATCGGTGGCTATATTTTATACATTTCTGAAATTGTTTTTGTTACGATGCTATATCGCAAGACCTTCGGAGTGTATCTATGTAGGTAGAGCTTTGTGTACCATTCAATTTACAATTTATACTGTTGACCAATTTGGAGATAAGAAATGTTATCTGTGACAAAAGTTTATATATTTTACCTATATAGTATATGTTTATATGACGTATGATGCTATAATAATTATAAAAAATTGTTGTGTTGATATATTTTCTCATTAAATAACTAGCTTTATTGAAAAGCGTTTAAGAAATACACTCATAACAAGTAATAAAACGACTTTATCATTCATATATATTATTTCGAAAGAAAATGTATGAAAACAAATTATTACAATACTAAATGTAATTTAAAAATATGCAAAATAAATATGCGTTTATCTAAATCACGCAATTGATTAGGTGGATATGCCTTTGACTTTGATAGTATCTGTTAGGTATATGATAAAATTTCATTTTCATTTTTCTTTTTTTTAGTTAATTTTGTGCAAATTAGTGCAAAGTTAACGGTTTTGACATTATTATTGTCAACAGTTATAATGTGTTATAATGTACTACATCGTCAGCAGTAATTATGAAGTATACAGTTTTATTAGGAACGTCTTATAGACTAATAATGTGCATTACTTTATACTTGTGTGCCATTATAACATAATGCATAAAATATAATCATACAAACGACTGCGGTTTATAAAAAATTAATTTTGTCTAAAAAAAACCATGTTTTTGATCTTTCAATCGGATTAATTACCGCTTAATTTTGTCTACTAGCCAAAAATAAATATATTTTTTTTCCGTTTTTATGAATTGACTACTATTATTGTGTATAGGTATACAATCTATTGCCTACACCTATAAAAGAATGTATAAGTACATATGTATGATGTACCATATTTCTTTCAAAACATCATTGTACAGGCGTGCAACGTAGTCGACAGTTCGACGCATTTGTATTAGTCAATTATCGGGTGTACATCGGCGTGTTGATAATGATTGCGTAGATGCCCCCGATTGTAGCTTATTATTTTAAATATTGTTGGGAGGTACGAGGTACCTATTGTACACTCACACACACATACATGTATATATTTATATACGTATTTTACTGAAATATTCAATCGCCGTGATAACAAAAAATGTAGCATGGTCGGGTGGTGTTGTTATTGTCCGGGGGGGGGGGTATGTACCTACACTTTTTATAAAAGGCCGTTAGAAAGAAATGCGTTTTGGAATGCGATCGACTGTGCATGCGTTTATTACGGATATACTTTATATATACTTACCCAGCTATATAGATCCATAGCGCGTAATTCGCTGCGTTTCGTCGTTTGTAAAAGCGTTTAAAAAACAATCAGTGTTTGTTATAAAAGTTGCAAACGATGTGATATAGTATTTTTTTTTTTTAAATAATTTATGCACAAACCGTTGACATAGAATATTTTTTTAAATAATTTAATCCGCACGATCTGCAGAGATTGAACAGTTTTTGTGGTATCGACATCAATAGTTGTTTGTCGACGGAAAAAAAGAATGGACAGCAGCAACATTGCTGTGGATGTTGCGTACACATATATCGAACTTAAATAATTTTTTTCGCACAAAACATTAATAAAATATTAGTAATTCTGTTTTCTGTTTATATCATTAGTGTATAATTATATATGCATGGTTTTTGTTTTTTATCAAGTGTGCACATAATATAGCTGTGGTCTGGTTGGCTGCCAGTCTACAGGTCGCTGATTATGGTTTGTGTTGACGTTTAGAACATAACCATGCCTCACTCGTGTGTACATATTATTTTCGTAGCTACAGCACAATGTACCTATAAAGGTACCCATATCCGAACGTTGTGCAAACTAAAATTGAATAAAAAAATAAACAATAAATATTATACGCGTAAGAATATTATAATATTACTGAATTTCGATAATATAAATTTTGTGTATACATGTTACTTATGTAATAAGGTAATGATAATTGCGAATTATAATATTTAAGAACGTGCATATTTAAATAATACGGCGCGCGGCGTATGCGGTTTTAATATTTGAACCATTATGTTTACGCATCGTTATTTATTTATTTTTTTTTTTTTTTTAGTAACAACGTATCGAGAAAACGGCATGTTTCATGCAATAATATACGTATTTCTAGTGAATACAATAATCATAATTAGGTATTTAATCGGTATTGGGTTACTCAAATGTTGTCAGCGCGTGGTTGAACTCTGCAGCGTGAAAGAATTTGTAGAAAAGAACGAAATAATCAAACTATCATATATTTTATGTACCGATAACTTTTAACATCGTTTCCTTTAATTCGATTTATATCTAGAATTATAATACAATATGTATGTGCATTCGTTTAATTGTTTTCTGATACATTTTTCAACGTTTTAATTTAATTTCTTGTTTTTCTTTATTTGTTCGAGTGGGCAATTTTTTCTTTCTCGCTATCACTGTAACAGACTCTCGAAATCGTTATCGATTTATTGTGTCTAGCGCGTTTTGATTTTAATAAGATTCATTGTTCAACATACATACATGGGTATATGTACAACGAATAAAACTCGCGGGCCCTCTCAAACAATCCGTCTGAATAAAGGATAAGAAAAAAAGAGAGCGTAAAAGAATGATCATCTATAAAGTGTATGACTGAGTTTGCTATTAAAAATTCAGTAGTGCTAAGCTCTTCAAAATCCATCTTGTAATTCATGCCAAAACAAAAACACACTACTATGTAAAATTCTAACTAATTGTGGTCCTTAGACATGTTTACGTGCAAGCCCATAGTTCAATTCTTAAGTTGAAAAAAATGTCTTTGAAGTCTCATTTTTTTCATGAGTAACTGTTTTATACGATTATATTTTATAATAGTGGTTTGTTAAAATATAATATTTTGTAGTTACTTTGTAGTTTTTTATAATTTAGTATCGCACGTTATTATTATTATTATTATTATGTATATATATAATATCATACTATTATGCAGTTTTCTGAATAGTTTTATAAAAAATGATTGAAGTATAATTACTATGTTTCCTGTCGCTGACTATACTGATGACTAAGTTATATTATCAATACACAATAATGATTGCCTTGGCTAATTTACAATTCCATTCAAATCTACTTTTTGAATGTCACTAATATAGTATAATGGATGGCGGCTCTTATTTCACACAACCCCAATAATGTTCTTATCTCTTATCTCACATAAACTTATTGTGCTTGTTAGATAAATTGTATAGGTATTTCTAATTAAAATAATAAAAAAAAGTATGATATGTACCAATGTTAAAATTTTTCAAAATTGTTCCATATAAACAAAAATAATATTTTTATAAGAATTTATAATACTAAACATGCAATTGCAAGTATTCAAATACTTTAATAAGAATGCAGACTAATATTTCAATAGGCCGTAACGTTATAAGAGATTATTTATTAAGTCCTCGTGAAATTTACTAAATCGCATTATTCAGATTTATTACTATATAGATTCTTAAATTAAAAATATTATGATTTGAAGGGCACGTAAAACATTAAATCTTTAGTTATGCCATTGAATTAAATTTCAGTATTACCTATTGGTTTGATTATTCTGCCGTTGTCAGATAAATAAGTTTCAAGCATGTCTTTAAAAGAGAAACTATAGGTATTCGCTCAGTAATAATAAAAAAGAAATTGGTTCCAGGCGATTTAATATATAATTCATGGTTTTACTACAGTAGGCAAGTAAAAACAAAATAAACAATAGTTTATATATATTTTATATTATTATGACCATTTGATAAAGAAGATAAGTGTACATAACATATATCGAGAATAAAAAAAAAAAACTATTTTGTTTTAAAAATGTTTACAAATATTTTTTATAAAATTGTCTACGATGTCATTACTGTTTGGTAGTACAAGTATATATTTTTTATGTATTTTTAGTTTAGCTATGAGAATATCAATGTTATCGTTCTCTTTGATATGCGTATGAATCATTTTAGAATACCTCTTTTTCAAAATCTTTACATTTGATAGCCATCTATAAATATACATAAGAAATCGAGTACAAATGGAATTTAACAAAGGTTGTTTCAAAATTTGAAGTTGTATTATATTTACCTCAAAGCCATAAATATAGACTAATTTTTCATGTTGTCTTGTACTAAAAAATAAGAATTCCGATTGAGACTTGACTGTATAGCTTTTAAAAAATATGCTTGTATTGAGTTTTGAGTATTTTAATTATCTTTTCTTTTCATTCTGTTTTTGTTTAATACAATTTTCAGATTAATATCCTATGGCTAGACTTCATTTAATAAGTTTGTCGTAATGCCTATATATTTTTCTAATCGTATGTTTTAAAAATACAAAAATAAATATATAAAACAAACTTTAAAGTTTGAAAATATTTAATATATTTGTACACTGTATACATTAAATAGAGTTGAGCTCAAAATTGTTTTTCGAGTGGAATGATTGTTTAATGATTAATTCATATAGTTTTTAGATTTATAATAACACAACACTGCAGCGCTAGTTTGCGTCTATAGGTAAGCCAAGCGAGATCATCAAATAATCAGTCTTTGTACATCTTGTACGAAATTTGCATTTCTAATTTCCGAATAGAATTGCGTTATTTTTCAAGTTATTAATATTATATTATTATCATTAAAGTTATTAAATAATTAAGATAACAGTGATTGTATTTATTTTAGACGAAAACGGTTTATGAATCCTGTTTTATTACTTAAAGAACACTTCCATGTTGAAAATGTTCACTTTAGAGTAAAAGTAATATTAAATTCGAAAATAAAATAGTTTAATATATAGCCTTTACCTACTTATACTTCGATTATTTTCAGAAGTGTTCATCGCTACATCCATATACTGAATATGGTTTTATGGCTTTTATATTATTATAAATGTTGAGTGTTGATACTAAAAAGTAGAACAATTCATGTTCTGTACTAAGTACGAGTATAGTACCTATATTTACGATGCATATAATATAAACGCACGCAGCATAGTCATTCTCCAAGAAACAATATCATAATGACAAAAATCATTTACACGTTTTTTTCTTTCATTATTCCTTACTCGGTTTTATAAATGTGTGTTTAGTTTTTTCGTTCGAGTCGTTAGCTCTCATTTTTTTTTTTTTTTTTTTTTTGACTTATGATGCTATACAAAGCTTTCTGTTTAGTTGAGTAATTTAACGTTAGATTAATTAGATAACGATGTCTATAGATAAAAATTGAATAGTAAATCATATTTTGTCGATATGTCTTATATACAAAATAATATATGGAACACTTGCAAAATTTATTTTATATATTTTATTTTCATTTTCATTTTTATTTCATATCAAACTATATATTATTTTATACGTGATATTTAAACATATTATCAGCAACACGGTTTATATACATAGTATATAAATAGTTTAAAAAGCTGCACTGCTGAGTACAAGGATCGTGGGTATATTGTCTCGACACTGGATAGAGTTTTATTATTAATTATTATTAATTATTATACATTCGAACGCAGTGATAAATCATCGAATTCGAAAAACGATTCTGAGCGGAGCTTTGCTTAGACTATAGTGTTCATAAGACGTTTTTAATATTTTAAGTGCCCATATTTTCTGAATTATCACAAATAATAATACCCATATCGATTTTGTTGAACCGGACTGGCTTACTTTTTGTAGTATTTTTGCAGTTTCTACAGAGCCACTACATGAGCTTTTAGAGCTGTTTCACTACTCAAAAAGCGGTAAACAAACAAAAAAAAAAAAAAATAATGTCAGTCATTGTAGAAGTAAATTTAAAATGTTTTCTTCACTCGGAATCTAAAACTTTTTTTCTATTATTGAATATTTACAATCTATATAAACAATAGGTATATTTGTGGAAATATTTTACAATGACAGGGTGGTGAAGAGAAAACTCACTGTAAAGCTACTTGTACATGAATAAAATAATTAATTGTAACTAGTTTTTGAGAATATATCTTGACCAGTTTTTATTGAGGCGTCTTTTTGGTTTGTCAGTAAGTGTTTTTGAGTGAAGTTGAATTGGTTGTAATGACATTGCATTTTGGAGTGAAGCCTGCGATAAAAAATAGAAGCAGTTTTTTTTAATAGTAGTAACTTTGAGGTCTTCATGTAAGGGAAGTTAGTGACGTACCATGGCGCTTTGGTGGACAATACGGAGACAAGAATCTAAAACTTAAATATTTATATCCTTTATAAAATAATTAAAATGTATTAATTCATATCTCTAACTAAATACATTTAGTGATATTTAACATTAATTACCTTCACATATATGTTAGCAATAAATTAACTTAACTATTGTTAAGTACAGAAAAAAAAATATCAAATACACCTTTTAAATTTAAAATGTTCTGTTTTTATTTCAACAGTAAAATCTTGATTAATACCAGATTTTAATCCCTTCTAACGTGATAAAAATATATTTTTTCTTGATAATGTATAACATGAAGCACGAAATACTCGTCGTGTGCAAAAATAATTTTAAATCGTATTTTAAAATAAATCAAAGTACACACATGTTTCTAGAGTTATTTATTTTTGACAAATATTATATTCGTGTAATGTATTTTTGTAATTTGATTTTATATACTTCTTCATTTTTTAATAACTAGTAGATACTTACATTTTGGATTAAATCTTAGTTGAATTTAATAATGTGGTAATATTTATAGATACATACAATAATATATATTATTTTTAAAGGAATGTTATTTTTGTTTCGGGTTTTCCGTAAATTAGTGTTTATATTTTGATATTATTTTTTGGTGTGTCTCTTTATAGTCATTTAAGTTGACGCCCTTAATAATTTTGTCTCGCACATGTCGAGTAGATAGAATCACGTGCAAAAAAAATTAACCTAACCCTAGTTCTTTAAAAAAATGGAATTTACTATTGACTTTTAACTCATTTGGTTTTTTATTTTAATGAAATAAAACTTTTTTTTTCAGTCTAAAATATAGTTTTATACTATAATAACGGAGTATGACGGTCGGTTAACTGTTAGTTTTCTAACTAGACAGTTTTTGTTTGTTAAAAATTCGAGATTTCAATCTTTATGCCGGAGTGATTATGCATATTTAGTTTAATAACCAAATACTTTTTAATTTATTTTGTTAGATAAATAAAAACTACGTTTTCATTTAAAACATATACAATATACATGCATAATATATATATGTACATATTATATGTGTATGTTGAAGTGTATATTATGATGATCTATCGTGTTGTCCTGCAGTTTTTCATTTAGTGAATACACTACTTTTAAATAGGAAATCATGTGGTGGTCCAACCCGTATATGTATAAGATTTAAAACAACATTACAAAGCTGATGTATAGCACGCGGTCGAATAATAGCAACCTACATTATATTATATATATATATATGGTTAACTCTTTGGTTAAACGTGTTTCAACGTTTACGACCGCATTGTAATTCCAACGCACACCATAATACAGTGTATACTGCTGCACAGCCTATAACAATTAAATTGTTGCGTAAAAAAAAAATCTGGTCAATGATTATGGAAACTGGTCATGTATAGTGTAATAACAAATAATTTTTTTTCTATGTCGTCTTTGTCTCGTAATTTTTTTAATGCGTGTTTTAAGTTTAAGGCGATAATACCTATCCCACAATTAAGGAATAACTATTGTTTCTGTAGTCAGTCTTAAAATTATTTCTATTATATAGGTATATACGTTTTTAAAACTGTCTATTATTATTACTTTTTTAATTTCCATAACTCTAAAAAAATGTTTTAGATATTATTATGTCGAGTGTGTTGATTGCTACTATAAAACAAAACAAAAAACTACAAAACACCACAGTTAAAAATTGTTTGAACTTACTGCAGTATGTTGCTATATATTATTATATCTTATCGATATTCGTAGTTATATGCGTACTATTGGATTCGGATCGCGGGCATGATCACCAAGCCAAGTGCGTAGACCATTTTCACTACACACATTATCCGTCATTATATTATTTAGATTTTGACTGCGGTCCGGCTCGACGATTCATGCTCGAGGTTCAAACCCCATAGTATATGTGTGTATACTTGAGCATATTGTTTAGATTCGTGTAATAAATGGCGTAAATAAAAGCAATTTGTTTAAAAAACAAAAATGCATTTGTACGCATTAAATTATTACGCTTTATATTTTATTGTATGGTTTTTAGTATTAGGTATATAGACACATCGTGTACAACATATAGTTTGGAAATATAAAAATATTTAGGTATTTGTATATATCTATTATGTTTGGACATTATTATTTCGAACGAACATTTCAAGTATTAATTTTAGTACTTGGATAATATTAATGAATATGCCATAATATATATATTTATATATTATGGAACTTATAATCCATTCCATTTTTGTTCACAAAATTGCTCGTTTTGCAAAAAGCCCCAAGGAAAAATGGTGAGGTCTCTTTAAACTGTGTTTAGGCATTAAACATTAAAAAAAAAGAAAGAAACATCTGGCCACGCTTAACCGGTTAACATCATATTCAACACATTTATTAATGTAGGTACCTACCGCGGGTTATAGTAATTTTTAAACGAGCCGCTGTCGACCAATCGATATATGGCATTGATAGACGGTGTAATTCGATTAGATAGTGTAAGATTGTCATGATGTAAGGCGTACCTGAATTTTTAGACTTAAAAATCACCTGTTTATCTGTATTTCCAAATAGTTACACAACGATTTGAAACGCTATAGCAGCAAGTCGGGCTTGAATATAATATAATCGTTGTAAAATATATAAATTACTACCTGTGCATATAGTAGTTATCATTAAGCGTGTACGGTATGTATGGGCGTTACTTTAAAGTGAGGCACGATCAGTGTTATTTTGGCGGGAAACATTTGTACTTTGATATTGAAGAAAATAAAACCATATTATTTCCGCAGCAACACGAAGTGGATTTAAAAACTAATGAGAAACAACAAAAATTTTAATTTTTGCGCGTCTAGTTTCATCACGTGTGACTTTAAATTACGATTAAAGTTTATATACTGCAGAAGGAATGCGTTCTTGATCGAAAACTTTGCCACTATATCGTTTCGAATATGTCTGCCATTTTTAACATACCTACTCGACAACTCGCTGTTGTCGCTAATAATTCATGTCACTGTTACTGTATCCGAATCTGTGTACATATTATATATATATAACGATGGTTTCCGTATATTACAGAGAAACAAATCCTCGGCGCAAGTAGTATAATAATAAGTGGTGTGTAACGTATCTTCTACCTACTTAAAATATACTAGAAAATTTAATTGGAAAACATCATCGGTGCGCTTGTCTTGATGCAAAAAATAACGAATAATATACAAACGAGATAGTCACGGAAGTAACACGAAATCGGATATTTTTTTAACGACGGATGATGACAAACGCAAATAGTTGCAGCCAATTACTTACAATTCGTCGTACGCTTACACTAAATTATAATACATAATAAACGACGTGCCACCTACTGCCCCACCTATATACGAGAATGTATTAATCGAACCATTTACATGGCTACATTGATTTTCTAAGTCAATATTGTTGTACTCTTGAAAATTTTGTTCTCATTTAATTTGAAGTATTTATGACACTACATTTTTACAAAAAAATATTTATTTATTTTTTTTTTTTACCCGTAATGACTTTTGAAGCGGTTTTTTTTATTGACAACCTACCTATATATTTTTATTTTCACAAACAAAACCAGAATGTTTTTCGAGAAGAGTAGTGAATCATAAGTTCTGCGAAATTTACTTCTTATTTTTACTCCGTTCATCTATAATCTGCGTATGTTTATTAATAAAAAAACTATTTGTTCAATATGACAAGGTATAAATAACAATTTTTAGAAAACTCTTGCTATTCTGATCATAAAATTAAAAATACAGATAAGGTATCGCAAAAAATAAATATGGAAAATTTGGCATTTAAAAGACAAAACAATTGACTGAAAACGAGTTTTGATGGATCACTGTATTTACACAATACGTACTCGGTGTTTACGCCTGCTGTACTACACAATCATCATTATTTCTTTCTTTTGAATCATAACTACCACAGTACCACGCACACACACATACATACATGTGACCTAACGGTATGTACCTAATTATATGCTCTACGCCTGATAAAAAACTAAAAATATGTATATATATATGAAAATCAATGGATTATACACACACACGAGTAAGTATATTATAGCACGAATGTGTTCTCGACGTACATTTTCAGTCGAGGGATTTGGGTCCGAAAAAAATTATCGCGATAAGTATGATGTGCCATTTTTAAAATATATACTTATAAATATAATACGGTGTCCTATTTTTTTGACCCTCCTCCCTACCATCCCTGTTTTGTTGATACTTCGAATGCCGCGTGTACGCACTTGTGGTATATTATATAAACATATTATATTGGTATTGTATTATGTAGGTATGTACTTTGCACTATAGAAACAAATATATACATATGTATCGTATGCTAATGAATTTGCTCTGAATTGCATAAACTCGTTCGGCAGAAGTGTATACCCGCAAGATCCTATGTATATATATATATATAGTATATAATAATATAGTATACGGTTTTAATAATATTTGTTTAGGTTTAGGTATATCGATATTGTTTTCCCCGAAACGCGCGCAGCGTCTCGCGGCCTACAATATGTATATAATATTTAAAAGGTATATAAGTAGATTTTATTTAGTTTCCTATCGGAAAACCCAACGACAAGCTTTTATTTTTTGTATAACAACATCGTGTTTTATACAGATCCAGTATACAGTGACGTTATATAATAATTAAATAATGGCTAATATTAAGATGTATCTTTATTATTATTATTACACAACTGTTATAAAATATCGTTAACCGTCCGCCTTGATCGCCGCTTCGTTTGAACTGTAATAACATAATGACTGTTATATTAAATATAACACGACCTTATTATATATCCACGTTTTTGAATGGATGTATAGGTATATAATGCAAATATCAAATTATATAATATGAACTTTTGATCTTTCGCTGCTATCTCGACGAAATTCGGGCAAAAACAAAAACCACGTGGACTTATGTAATAGCACTAAAAATATGATAATATGAGGGAGCATACCTACTCCTATAATATTATGATCTGTACTTAAATTAATATATATATATTAAACTGACTGTCGTTTGTTGTGACACACTGGTCCACGGTGCACTTCAATGAACTTAGGTCCCTGCTCTGTCGATTTGATCTAATGAAATGCACGAATTTTGTTGATGTTCTCATAGGTATATGTATACGTATATTAGTACGTTTTGTTCGCAGTAATTGGGAGGCATGAGTATCGGTTAATGGCTTAAAAGTGTACACGCGATTATTATTTTGTTTCGTCGATCGCAAACGTTTACGATGTTGACACGATGTTCTGCTGTATACATACAAAACCAAGCGTTCATTTGCATTTTTAATAATTCATAATACATATATACAAAGTGATTCACCTTGTATGTTCAATGCTCACTCTGTTTTTCTTCTTCAATAATGCAGCTATTCAAAATCTGATTTTTGGAGTTTTTATATATACCTAATGCCCATATTTTCCAATTTTTTATGATTTTTTTGTGCTATTTAAGAAAATATCCTTTATGAAAATATAAACAAATGAGAACTCTTTTTTTTTACTAAAAATTATTCAGCGGATAATTTTTCTAAAAATTATGACGTATCAAACGAGTAGTTTTTGAGTTATTTGACTTTGTATACCAAGGATGATAATCCGTAATGGTTTTGGAAGGGGCTATGGTGATTTGAAAATTTTAGTAGGTATCAATCATTATTTATAATTTTTGAAAATGGTCCAAATATATAATAAACACTAGATCTAATAATACATATATTTTACATTTTTACAAACTATTTCTGAGGACTATTATTATTAGTATATTAGTGTATAAACATTTTTTTATTTAAGAAACTACTCGTATTTAGAACTAAGTACGTACATCGACATTTTCAAAAAAATTATCCACCAAATAATCTACTGTAAAAAGGTGGGTTTTTATTTAAAAAAAAACGGAAGTTTGTATTGCCACAAGATACTCCATAAATAGTACAAAAAATATCAGTGCTGTATATATGGATGATATTAACCATAAAAAAATACAATTAAATCAAATTTTCATAAATATATATAATACCACTTGTTCCATTTCAAAACAAACTATGCCTACGCATATAATGTTAGCAAACCAGTAAGCTTTTTCAATATTATTATGAAGAAAGGTACATTCTTGTTATTAGAATAGTTACCTATATACCAACATGTTATTATTATGCCATTATGGTAGTCATAAATAAAAAGTTTATACACATCATTATGCCTTATTTTCAACCACCAATATTTATAATTTTTGTTTACGATTTGCATTGTTATAAAATAATAGTATTATGATGTAATTTTTGTGTGCATGCTTTCGCGCGTTAGTCCATATATTTTGAATTAATATTTTAAATGTTAAGTAAATTTTATTTAGATGATTAGAGACACTTAAGGTTTTTTATAATTTATTATTTGCAATATTTAATTTAATATTATGATATCGTGGACGAGGATTTAAACACTATTTGACGCCGCTCACGTTATGTCACGTAAAATTATATGTTTCAGTATAAATATAAAAATGTTAATACGATCTACGACCCACTCTAACTTTGGAAATTTAAAAGCACATAATATTGTGGTTTCATGCGACTTGTTTGACTGATATACCTACTAAATGAAATGATTACAAATTGTAATCGTATAAAATTAAATATATATAATTATTATTTAAATTGTATTTATATATGTAATATGAATATTAAATTGTTTGAATATTAGAATTTTTATATTGTATTATTGTATATTTTAGCATATTTTATGTTTAACTTACTGCATCTCTACTCATAATAATTTCATATTTTTTTTAATCGTTTCGCTTGTTTATTAAAATAGTAAAGTTGTTCTTACAACATTTTACAAAAATATTAATTTAGTAATTATTTTTTTCGTAGAATATTTTTGTATAGTTTTTTTTTTAATTTTATAATTTACAGTTTTTAGTTATAAATTCATTTTTTCACTTCTCCGTAAAATTGTATACTTTTAGTAAATTATAAACATTAACCATCTAATTATTCATATACATACATATGACGTACATACACATGGTATATTATTATATATGTACTATATGTTAATTAAATACTATACATGTATATTAAATTTTTTATTAACAATCTGTTAAAATTTTTCGGAATTAAAAATATATATATATTTTTGCTAAAATGATTACGCAGTCAGGGAGATCTATATTTTCTTTTGAAATTGGTATATTATTTTCGTCTTTTACGATAGCTATCGTATGAAATGATGAAAAGTTATTGGCGTCCATAAACGGACTGCTAAAGCCCAAAAGTTTAAACGAACTAAAAACTTTAAAATATATGGAATTATATTTCTATATACTATTGTTTAGTTGCGAAGTTGTCTTACTAGGTCGTTGTAGCATTCTACCGAATTCTTACTGAAAATATGTATTTTATAGAAACCATTTTTATCCGACTCATAAACTACTATACAATAAAATATAAATTATAATATAATATAATATACAATATGATCCATTTAACGTAAGACACTCAATATTTCAAAAATATTTATGTTTTTGATAATATTTTTAGTACATGGTATCAAGTAGTTACAAAATAACATTTTTTTAAAAAAAAAAACTTTCTAAATATTTTTTAATCTTATTATTTTTTTGAATTACAGCATATAGTTTTAATTTTATATTCCAAAGCAGAATATTTTTCTGAGTATTTTGATATATAAAAATCAAATTTTGGACGAGTTGTTTTTGAGTTATAAATATTTGAAGTTTAGATGAACGGAGTAGTGGACTAACATTTTGTGAGGTACCCGCATACCACCCCACACTGCTCATCTAAACTTCAAATATTTATAACTAATTATAAACCATTCGTCCAAAATTCGATTTTTATTCAAAATACTCAGAAAAATATTCTGCTTTGGATTATAAAATTAAAACTGTATGTTGTAATTCAAAAAAAATAAAAAACTTAAAAAATAAATAGGTTAAAAAGTATTTAAAAAAATAATTTTTTTTGAAAAATGTTGTTTTGTTACAAAAATATTAACAAAAAAATAAATACTTTTTGAAATAATAATGAGTATCTTACGTTAAATGGATAGGAATAGCTTACATTTGCGATTTTTTTTATTTCTCGGCCGCATAATAAAACCAACGTTTTTTAGGTATGTTGCGTGGGTTACTATAATTCTGTACGGTCAAAGGTTTTAAATGTATTCCTTAATATTTTCTCGAATATTTATTTCTTAATTTTCAGAATCGTCGACATAATATAGCTGGTCGTCGACAATTCAGTTTTTAAGAGGTTTAGGACTATAATATTATTGAACAGTGGCTATTTTACGACGTCGAAGACTAGTCCTACTATAGATATATTTATATCACGTGTGTTTATCGTATATATCATATTAGTGATATACATATCAGTATAGGATATTTTGACCTAATTTAACCGCCCAGATATATCACCCGTAAACCCCTTAACGTATTTATAAATTGTCGTAGATCGAAGCGTACATAAAATCATACGAGTGTACGTAGTACTGTACAGTGTATATATAAACTACGACCGACTTATACGCAGGGCCTATATAAGGCGTCACGCCTTAGGTTGGTTATTAAAAAGGGAGTAAATATGTCTTTATTATTATTACTTTTAAATGCATCATAATCACGGATTATTGGTTCAAGACAAGCTTAAAATATATTGGTTATTTACGTTTTATACATAATATGATAATTTATTAAATTAAGTTGTATGTATACTCTTAGGTATTTTTTATTTAAGATTAAAGTTATTTTATTACATTTTAAAAGTTATTTGTCCAACGCCTGGTATGTTGTTGATTTGCTTTAATATGCTAAGCGTGTAAAAATATATATATCGTGTATCATTTACTGTAATAACTACCAATAGATATAATGAAAAAACATTAACCTTTTTTTATACCTGGCAACTAGGGGTCAGTCGAAAACCTAAGATTATAATTTTTGTATTTTTGCCTTTTATTATGGTGTCGTGGGATGTATTTCACTCGGGGACTTGCAAAAACTATACCGCCGGTGCTGTTCAGCTATAGTGCCTGTTTTAGCTCCTAGGGAATAATATTGTGATAAAATAGTCACGGGGAACGATTTTGCATTCGATTTGGCGAGAAAACGAATAATAATAAAAGTCAATTTAAGAGGAGCGTATATAGTATAATAATATAGTCTCCGTTAGTCGGCCGACCGTCATGCTAGAAGTAGCTGCAACAACAGCAGTCAGTAGTAAATATATAAATACACATATTATATATATATATATATATATATAACATTACGGGCGCTGATTCTGCTGGTGGGAGGTCGTTGTTTCCAGGCCGTTGACATGACTATATACTATTCGATATTTTCATGGTCCGCGAACGAGTTCCACTGCATCAACTATATATAATACGCGTGTACTTTTAGGTTCATCTATAATAATATAATACTTCTTCTCCCACCGAACAAACAGCGTATGTATAGTATTGTACGTGTCATAATATTATTGTATATGTTGGTCGCCATCGATTTGGAGGCATTTCTATCGGGACGCGCGTAATGACCGCGTAACTCCGAGACCGTCGGTATATTATGGGGGAGGGGGGCATGTGTACGATGATTTGTATATTATTATGTATGTACGTGTATGTTGTGGGTTCGTTCCGGAGTAGGTACCTACGACTGTTTTTTTGTCGTCACTCGAATAATAAAATCTGCATGCGATGAAAGCCAAACCGCTGCTCGTGGTCACACGCATTGACGTAGTTGTATGATTAATACCAGGTTACCAGCGATGAGTGGATCGCCGCCCATCCCCTTTGATAGAGTAGGACTATATAGGTTAATAATAATAAAACTGTCAACGATATCATTAAAAAAAAAAAAAAATTTAAGAAGTCAATTAATATGCGGCATGGAGAGGAGCTCCTCGTATCAAGAACTTCAGTTAGGTACCTATACCACTGACGTTCACATCGCTTAATACAAAAAACATTTGTCAGAATATATATATATATATATATATATATAGGAGGAATTGGCACATCCCTGGATCCCTTGTGATCGTTTGTGATCAAACGACATTATATATACCTTTTATTATAACGACCAGTTCATCAAAAGTATAGCAAGCATCAAGGTACTTCGTATATAAACTTGTTAATTTTATAACGTATAAATGTTTAGTTTTTTTATATATATATATATTTGAGATGAGTTTATAGTTCACCATCATTTTGCAAGGCATCTCCGCGCTACTACTCG
Organism: Pentalonia nigronervosa; assembly: GCA_014851325.1. Classification (NCBI taxonomy): domain Eukaryota; kingdom Metazoa; phylum Arthropoda; class Insecta; order Hemiptera; family Aphididae; genus Pentalonia; species Pentalonia nigronervosa. The sequence continues at coordinate 18,477 of JACXSJ010001760.1, read as the reverse complement.
CTAAAATTTAAATATTCATACCGCACAGTAAGCTATAACTAAATTTGTCATTGCAACTGAAGAAGGTTCGATATTCGATTTTTGTCTATAAAGATTCTCGGAATAATATTTTGTTCTGGAAATTAAATTAAAAATGTATGTTGTCATTTCAAAACGTAAACGAAATTATAACGACAAAAATAGTAAAAAAAAATATTTATTTTTTCCGAAACATATAAACGCCGTGCAAAGAAAATAACCGTTACTTGAGTCGTTTTCTATAATATATATATATATACATTGTATAAGTGAACATAGTTGACACAGCGTCTGCGTAACTGCAATAATGAAGCAGTTTACGCCATGTCCGCGGTTTTACACTTATTATAAAATATATTATTTTTATTAAAGCGGTTTATTCGTTCCTGTGTGTGTTCATTCGCCGCTAGTTACGTGCTGGCGGCATCGCGTTTATTATTATTTATTTTTTTATTGAACGACATCGTATGGTGTACCTCTATTATATATATTAAATGATGTATAGGTATATTGATAGTGTAAAACTGCGTGTATTACAGCTACGTTTTAATGCTATCGCGATTTTCGTTACCAAGGTTACCGCAGCAGGAGGTAAGCAAAATAAAATTTTGAAAAATACCATGTGATACTTAACCCGATATACATGCCGTGTTGAGGGAAATTTTTCATTTTTATCGTTTTCATTTAATTTTACTGTGTATTATTTACAAGAAGTTAAGTTATTTTTTAAATATATTTTGAAATTAAACTGTGTTTTAAATAATTAATATTACATATTTTCACATTAAAAATATATGGTGAATGATTTTGTTCAAAAATTAACATTAACACATCACACATGATGTTTATTATAAGTGCACGTTTATCTATCGATATTATGGTTTTTTCCATTATGCTCCAATACACATATAGTGAATCATCTAAATACCCTAACCTAACCTAACTGATATTGTGTCCGCTATTTAGAGGTGTCCATTAGGATAGGTTTCACTGTATGTATAATATACTGGACGATTTTTTTTAAAAGTAAACACTCATTGATATAAAAAAGTATTTAACGATTTGGAAAGTAAATATTTTTACATGATTTGAAGTCAAATTAGTTAAAGTTTTACTCATTAAAAAATTATATTTTTAAAAAGAATTATATTTTCCAGCGAAGTATAGTGGCACAGAAAAAGTAACTCGCAAAATAAGTTGACCAACATCGATCATCAAAACTTTAAATACTATTATAACTTATTAACTAGGCACTCGTTTGAAATTTGATTCATATGCATAAAAATGCTAAGAAAAATATTCTGTTTTGGAGTACGAAATTAAAAATGTACCTATATTGTCATTCAAAGTAGTAACACTTAAGAAAATAACAGTTAAAAATAGTATAAATGAACATTTTTTTCAATAATGTTTTGTAATGATAAATTATGTAGAAAAATATTTTCAAAAACGTTAACACTTTTTGAAATATTAAGACTTTACTTATACCGTTAAAATAATCACTCTGTTTAGAGGCCGACTGGGAAGGGTCCAGCCTACTATTCCAAGTTCATTGGCGGCCTATAGATGTGTGTAATTAGGAGAGACTAAGCCACCCCTCCCCAGTTTCTTTCATACTAATTGCGTTCATGGACCTTAATATAATATGTACAGTATATACAATGTACCTACATATAAGTTTTGTGCCTCAAATTTTCTTTTAAATTTAATATATCATATTAAATTAATAATAAAATTAAAAACGACCACGTTGGCTAACTAAAAGTACTCATAATATTTTTTTTTTTTTTTTTTTTTTTTTTTATTATAGTTTTTTGTATACAATTATAGCTCAACAATTATAGATAATAACAAAGTAAATAAAACAACTAAATATTAACAATAAAGATAAATAACAAATATAAAATTAACAAAGTACGAAACATATTACATAATACAATAAAGTTATGAAGAGAAGATAAAGAACAAAAATTAAATGCTAAAACCAGTCTCCAGAATAAAAACTAAGATTTGAGTAATGACTATATCTGAGGTAGAGTTAAGAATAGAGAAAAGGTTAGGGGTGATATTAAAAGCTTTTAGGGAGTTGAATAAGATAGTGCGTTTTAAGTGTAAGGAAGGACATTCGAAAAGAATATGAGATATATCACTAAGACTTTCTGTTAAATGTAGGGTGCAGAAAGGTGCATCATTTAAATCTAATTTGTATGCATGGGCAGGTAGAAGTGTGTGACCTGAACGTAGGCGGTTAAATTGTACGATGGATTTTCTTGATAGATGAATATTGTTGAACTAGATTTTATGAGGAATTGAAGGTACAATAAATTTATGCACATTTGTTTTAAAAAAAAACCATGTCTATATGTATCTTTAAAAATGTTAAAAATTAACAAGGTCCCCGGTGAAGACAATATAAGTGCTGAATTAATTAAAATATCGACTCCAGAAATGTTTTTGAAAATATACATATTAATTAAAGAAATCTGAGAAAATGGTCAAATCCCTCAGGATTGAAGAACGATAATAATTTGTCCAATGTATAAGAAAAGAGGTCTAATGGATACAAGCAACTACAGGGGGATAACGTTACTAAACACATGTTATAAAATTTTGTCTACTGCAATATTACACAGACTAGAAAATAACTCAAAAGACATAATAGGAAAATACCAAATTGAATTCACAAAAAGAAAGTCTACCATTGACCACATATATAATAAGACAAATATTAAAAAAAATATTATGAATTTGGTAAAGAAATGCACATATGTTTTGTTGACATTAGCCAAACATATGACAATATCAACAGAGACAATATATGCAGAACTTTGGAAGAATTTGAAATACCAACAAAATTAGTCCAATTAATAAAAGAATGTAACACTAACACTGCTTACAAAGTCAAATTCCGAAATCAATTATCAGTAAGTTTTGAAATGAACATGGACCTGAAGACAAGGCTATGCGCTGTTGCCATTACTTTCTAATTTAGCCCTTGAAAAAGTGGTAAGGACAATGCCAGCACGTTAAGAGATGGAAATCTAAGGAAAAAACAATATACTTGCATATGCGTACGACATTATGATGATGGATAGTACACGTACTGAGGTAATCGCAAAAATTAATGATTTAATTAAAGCTTACAAGTCAATGGGTCTTAAAGTTAACCAAGATAAAACAAAATATATGGTCGTCAGTAGAGGGAATGGAAATATAGCCTATCTGATTGTCGGGGGCTATACATTTCAAGTAATAAATGATTTTAAATACTTAGGTACAAATATAAATAAGTCCAACAATATGCATAATGAAATAATATTAAGAATTTCAGCAGCCAACAAAGGATATTTTGCATTAGTAAAACTATTTAAATCCAAACTCCTATTTAAAAGTTCAAATATTAACCTATACTTGAATTATCTACGTCCAGTCCTAACATATGGTTGTGAAACGTGGTTGGTGTCAAAAGGAGACGAAGAAAAATTATTAATTTTCGAAAGGAAAGTATTTCGCCGAATTTATGGTCTTATTTCTAAAAATAGAGAATATTGAATAAGAACAAACGAGGAGATCTACCAGCTATTTCAAAAACCAAACATAAAAGCATTTATCAGAAACAAACGAATTGAATGGGCAGGACATTTATGGAGAGATAATGGTATTTTTAAACAAGTTCTGATAGATGAAATCAAGAGGCCGCCCTAGGCAAAGATGGATGGATACATTAAAAACAGATCAAGCAAAAATTGTACCAGGAATGGAGTGAAAATAAGGAGAGGTAGCGGGAAATAGTAGAAGCAGCGAAGGCCCTGAATGGGTTGTAAAAGCTTAAAAAACTTCACAACTTATGAGGAATCTTATACTATTTATTTCATTTTTACATTCTTGGCATTTATAACTATTCAACTTATTAAATGGAATTTGGGGATAAGGTCGCACCTATCTTTTATAACTCTAGATTTATAACTCTGGATTTATAACTCATATTTATAACTGGATGGGTATTCCTGCAAGTATGTAGTCGCCTTCCTATTGAATGCTAGTCCGGCGACACTGCAGCGTAGTAAAGGTGTATGCTAAAATTCAGCCTGGTACTAATTTTTTCTAGCTAAAACCTATTTTTCATTTAATTTTACTGGGCTATTGGCTAATGGCGATAGCCACAAGGGCTTGATTTGGATTTTTGGATTTATTAGTAGATGCATGACATAAAATCCTCGAAAAGACGATGAGGTTTCCAGAGACAAATTATTTCTAATTATTTTGATGTCCATACTAATAATTATATATTTATGTACTATGTGCTGCCTATGGTAGTTTGTAACAGACAACGGCTGCCTCATATAACATTATACGAAAAAAAAAAATACCAAATCATATAAAAAATATCATAGACATCTTTGCTAGCGGCCCAAAACTTATAAACTAGTAACGACCCACTGTGCTATAGAATAGTGGCACACCGAGCCAGTCCGTTACTAATGCCCCTGCAGATTAAGTTAAGTTAGGTTATGTTAGTCCCTGCAGTATATTATATAAGACTCACGCATATCATTTTGTTTTCAATATGCTTGTATAGTGACTATAGTGACATTAAATTAATTAGTTTTCGAACTTGCTGCTTTATCTATATCATTAAGTTCTCAGTACCTATATTTGTATGCTGCGCTGTAACTTCATCCACTGTGTTTTTCATGTAATCGTCTGTTTTACGTTGTGTTTTTAACTGTAGTCTGTTCATATTGATCACGTCTTGTAGTGTTACGTGCTCTACATACTACATACATGTGTTTATCGATATAATAATATTGTAAATTTGAGCGTAATCGATGAGACGATATACATTATCATAATAGCCAATACTATTGATTTATTTTCATTTTAGACTCGTATTTTATATAAATGATGAAGTGCCAACCATGCAGAAACCAGAATGTTGGCATGATCGTATTTAGGTATATACATACATACGACGAAGCATTCGCTTTTCCTCGCTCGTTTTCCTACCCTTACCTGCCCCCGGGCGTTATTGCGATATGTTATTACACAGTCGAGGAGCCGCGTAAAGTTACGCCCTCGAAACGATGAACGTTTCGTTTTTAACCGTATAGAAAGTATTTATATAATGTATGAGAGCACATTTCGCTTGCAACCAACGCACGGATAGCGAATAGTTAGTTATAAGCTGGCGTTGACGCGTTTGTCGGGTATCAAATAGTCTCTTCTCGGCGACGACGATGAAATTTTCGAGAGCACACGCCATATTTTCATTGCGAGAATGAACCTAACCATTATCATACATTATTATTTCAGTCTTCCAGTAAAAAGCAAGAAATCCCGTCGCTGTTAGGATGACGACCGACCACTACAACGTCGTCGACGATGACACGTTATTATTATATTATTTTTGTTATTATTATTATTATTGTAGGATATTATACACACCACACTACACACACCCGTCGGTCGTGTTACCAGTGTGTCCTTGGGCTTTCGGAGAACAACTATACACAATATTGTATTGTTTGCAGTGCACGTCCAGTGTTCTCATCGTATAATTTGTGCGAAATTTCACGTGCACCGTTATTGCGTGGGAATCATAAGTGCCACCGTAACCCAAATAAATCCTAGGATCTTCGGAAAAAGAACGCACGTCAGACGTATATTGTTTTTATTTTCCACAGTTGCCGCTGTTGTGTAACATGATTATAGCTTACATTTTAAGATATATTTGTTTATTTTCACAACATGGAATATACTTATTATATTACATACCTGGTTGTTGGTTTTCTTTTTTGAAAAATATTTTTCTATAATTTGAAGTATTTATATACACTTTACTATTTGTATATGTCTGCAAAATGTTTAGTCTTTATTATAAAAATTACCTATTGGCCATTAGTTTTTTTTGAAATTGAGATATTTAATTTAACACATATTATGTTTTTCTACATTAGAATTTGTTTATAGTCAAGTATTATGATTTTTTGTTTTCATTTCTTCGGCTTTTTAATTATATGATGAGTGTCTACTGATTCACTGTAAATTTTAACGTCGTACACATTTAGACACTGTTATTTATGTATATTATGTATGTATATATATATAGATAGATAGAGAGAGAGCATCGAGATTCATCGCAACAAGTCGCATGTGGGACGACGACGATGAGACGGATCCCAACGAATGAGTGTGTCAAACACAATTGAATAATAATTGGGGGCGCGTGGGTATTTCGCTACGTGACGTGGCTTGGACGAAATTTATCAATACCTATGTATACTGCAGCGGTATACATATAGGTTCACCCGAATGATACGCTCATTTTTGTCATCGGTTCCGAATTGAGTAGTCCTCGAGAGGGTAATATAATATTGTTTTTGGCATTTGAATCGAGTTCGAATCACCTTTTGCGATCATGGACGGTAGTCTAAAATAATTTATCGATCGATTAAAAATAAAAAAACTCGCCCGAACCTCATTGTTCGTTATAAGATGTTGCTATTTGTGTCCAATATATATATATATATGCGCGCTCGCACGCACACACGCACACTTCTATTGTATATAATATATATTATATTATAAATAATAGCCGTTAAAAACAACGCTGTCCGTAGTATTATACACGAAGACGTTTTTAACCGTTCTAATTGCCCCGGAAATATCATGTTTTATTTTTTTCAAGCTTCGATTTCTATAATATGTCATATTTCGATGGCACTGCGGCAGTCGTTTAAGGATACAAATGACTTTGCCGTTGATTTGAGAAAATCCATTGTCCGCGGACCGTTTACAGATTAGGAAACCGTGATTAATGCCAATATTGTCCCCGGTATGCGTTCAAATTAGATTTCGAAAGCCTCTTGTTTTCACAGTGCGTTTGTATAGTATCGGTATTTTTTTTTTTTAATTTGTTATTATTTTATTAATAATGAGCAGAACAACAATATAATATATTGATCTATATATAATACTGTGCATTATGTGTTTTGTTATTCAGATTTTTTTTGTACCGCGCTCGAAAGTAGCGAAAACTTGTCGATTGTTATTTATGAATAATGCCCGATACGTAACATATTATGTTTTCACCGTTCATATGTGTCATACGTGCGCCGTAATCGATTCCGCGGTCCATTATAACGTTTATTTCGTAAATTACGATCATATATTATACGTATACCTAATATACCTATTCAGTATTGCGTTTGTTTAGGTAATTTCAAATTTAACAACTACTATACCTCTAATGTTATAAATTATTATTATACATAAGAGAGGTGCCTAATTGTTTGGTTAAATATGTTTTCAAACGTTTATTATAAATGTTTGTAACAGAAAGTGTCAAAAGCGATTTCTCTAAAGACGTCGATTAAAATGTTCCCGACACGTCGTCAGTTGTTAGTTCTTAGTACGGCGTATTTCTATAATAAATAATTAATTTTGATTTTAGTTTGAACGAAATAACTTTTAGTTGAATTTCGTTTTATATACGAAATTGTATAATACATACATATTATACCTATTTTAATCGTTAAAGTCGTTTTTTGATGATTCCGCGTGCGGAGTTCTCAAAAATCAACACTATCGATATGGGAGATTCAATTTCGATCATATCCGCAATATAATTGTAGTTGTCAAGTTTATCGAATCATCTGCACTTGAACATATTTATATCTACGATGGTCATATTATTACAAATTTAGTTTATAAATGTATTAACTGCTGATATATATCGTCTAATGAACACTCAATGGACATTAATCTGCTGGACATCACTTATAAGTGTATGATATATGTGCAGCAATAACTAATTGTTTATATAAATCTAATGTTACTGCAGTATACAGATCGACTGTATATGATGCTGCATTGTAAAACGACGCTTAACCAACCTATATGTATTTTGTCGTTTGCCAACATAATAATATGTATACATAGGTACTCTTTATGTATATATGAAATAATAGAATTCAATTTATTTAGAAGGAGTTGTTTGTAATACTCACATCTTTTAAAATATTTTTTACATATGGAAAATGTCCTATAACAATGTGTTTTTATTAATAATTATTATTTATTAAAATCATCTAAATATGGGGTATATTGTTAGGTATATTGAATTGTTTGCCTATTTGTAAATATGTTAAATATTTATTACAAAAATTAAATAATATTATCATGTTGTATAATTTTTAAATATTATAATGTCGTTATTACATGTCGTAAGGGTAAACTCTAGTCTATATTTCAAAATTTTAATTAGGTACTAAATAGTAAAATTGTATTTAAAATACGCAGGTACTCAAATAAAAGTATAAATAAATTTTAATTGTATTTATTAGCACACCTACTAAAGAATACTTTTTATTTACTGTTATAATTATTGATATTCACTACCTCTTTCTTTGGCTTCTTACGTTAGGTTAGATACCTATTTGAATTTAAAGACATTTACAATTTTTTTGCAAACAAATAAATCGTAATACATTTTTTAAAATTAATATTGCATTATCGTCAATTAATATGATATCTGTACCGAATAACATATATGCAGCATGCATACGAGAAAACATTAAAATGCTTGAATGAAAATTCTCTTTTAAAACTTTAAAAGTTCTTGCACTGTATTATATTAATATTATTCATAAACAAGAAGAAATGTTGTTAAAACAAATTTAGTATTATGTAATACATACGTAATCAGCTTATAAATAATTTAATTAATTTCATAAAGTAGTAGAACATTTAATTATACATAATATTTATAAAAGTTGAAAACAAATTTCGAGTTTTATAATTTCAGTTTTGTTGTACTTTTACAAAATTATTTCTCTGATATGCAGATTAAAATATTTAATTTAGAGAAAAAAATTTCTATTTTGTGGTACTTGCAAGCAAAAACTATTTGCATTGATTTTTGATTAATATTATAGGTATCCATTATCAAAATTATGTTAAAAATACTAATAATTTTATTCGGTTACCAAATTTGTTAGCAGTAAAAATACACAATTTAAGTTATTATTTCATATTCCGAATGAAATGACAAATTTTAACACGTTTTTATAATATAAAAATGCTGTACACTTATTTTAATGATGGTTAGGTTAATGCTCATTGATATTATAGTATTATTGTTTATTTGTCTTGTTATAACTTTTACATATTAGGTGTATTTAAATATTTTGCAACACAAAATCAAATGTACCTCTAAATTATTTCGTTTTGAACCGTTTTCAAATGTATAATATGGATGACAATGAACGATGTGACAGCTAACAATGCGAAATTCGTATACAGACGCAGCTGCAGAGTTCTGTGTAAATTTGTACCAACTTTTTTGTTTTTTAAATGCCGATTTGTAAAACTATCAAAGCAATCGAGAAAAATAAATACGATTATTACATACTGACGTCCGATGAAACGTATCCTATTGTTACTTGCTCCGTCTGCCTACGACTGTAATTAAGACGAGTATCTAGAAATAATATATTATAAGATGTAAAATATTATGTATAATATAATGGACGGCGATTATGTTTAACTACAAACATCGGCCGTGAAATTCGTATCCATTATCGGTATTACTGCGATTATTTATATATTGTGGTGTTGTATATGAGAGTAACAGAATTTCCGTTATAATAGTAATAATTCTAGCATTTAAATCAGGCGCGCAGCAATCGAATATTATCGAGTCAGAAGACGCGTTATTAGATTTAGTCATTTCTACTCGACGACAATGAGATTATATTCGGAATCCCGTGGAGTAACGAGTATAATGATTATGTATTAAATAGCTATAGTGTTTCCATATATTATTATTATTATTATTATTATAGAGCTTGCAGTGTTTTAAAAATACATTTCTTTTTCCCTTGTAGTAAACGGTGCTAAACCAACTGCGCAGTTATTTTATTATATATTATACAGTATAACAACTGTTACTTATATTTATTTTTTTAATCTTCGGTACACTTCGGAGATGTCTAAAATGTATTAAGCCAGTCGGTGCGTTTTAAATTTCAACGGACTCTATATTGCCTCTATTCAATATTGGCCAAACAGAAAACATTTTAATTAGGTACCTATATGTAGCATTGGGTTTTAATGGATAAATGACGTATAAGAAAACGATAATGATTATAATGACAATAAATATCGGTTTAACAAATGGTCAAAAACGGCAATAAATATGATGGATACTTAAATCAAACATAATAGGTACATATGTATAAATATGTAATATATCAATATGTGACGAATTCATTATTATTATTTTTCTCTTTATTTATAATAAAGAGGCCTTAAACAGGTGATACACTGTCTCCTATCCTTTTTAACTTAGCGCTTGAAAAAGTAATAAGGTCAAAGTCAATACGCCAAAAAATGGAATGTTTGTTTAATAACACGCTTCTTGCTTATGCTGATGATATAGTCATAATAGGCAACACAGGTAATGACAAGAACAAATGACTTAATAAGAGCAGCAAGTTCAATGGGCTTAAAAGTTAATCAGGACAAAACAAAATATCTCTAGTCATGATTAGAGGTACAAGAGACCACTCGGATCTGGTAGTAGGAAACTATTCCTTTCAAAAAGTGGGAAATTTCAAATATTTTTGAGCAAATATAAATAATCAGAATAACACGCATACATGAAATTAAAATGAGAATATCCGCCACTAATAAGGGTTATTATTATGCGTTAGAAAAATTATTGAAATCAAAATTTTTCTCCAGACAATCGAAAGAACGCCTACTATACTCTAGTTTTCTACGACCAGTTCTAACGTACGCGTGCGAAACTTGGTCAACCACAAAAGATGACGAAGAAAAAATGACTTGCTTGGAAAGAAGAGTACTTAGAAGGATTTATAGGCCTATCATAGAAAACGAAGTATATAAAAGAAGAACTAATAGAGAGATTCAACTCATTTACCAAAATCCTGGAATTAATGTTTACCTAATGAGTAAAAGAATCGAGTGAGCAGACCACATTTGGAGGTCGAATGGAATAATAAAGAAAGTTTTTGAAGGGAAAGTAGACGGAAACGACCTAGAGGTCGGCCTAGACAACGCTGGATTGATAGGATCAACGATGATCTAAATAAGTGTTCACAGAGAATAACAATAGAGAACACCTTCGACAAAGTCAGATGGAAAAATGTAGTAGAGGCAGCGAAAGTCTTTCAAGGATTGTAAAAGCTGAAAAAGAAAAAGAAAATATATAATAAAGTTATTTATTTTTATCATACATTAATTATTGTACCCCTGAATGATATTAGTCTTAGTTAATCGTCATTTTTAAACTCATCATTAAATATTAATAACATCATAACGACTTTTTTTTATTTATTTATATAATCATTATAAATTAACAATATAAACTTATATACTCTTTTATGATTATCAATCCTTTTTTAAGCTAAGCTTGTGTTAGGAATAAACATCGCGATGTACATATTTGTAACTTTTTTATTATTCAGGTGCGTTATTGTTAATTTGTTGTTAAATTTGCGAGGTTACTGGTGGTTAGCTTACACATTTATACAGTATTTATCTTTATATAATATTAGACAATATTATTCATCTCGGCGTACTTACTTATTTTTATACACTTGGATGTGCTTTATAATAATAATTGATGTACGCTTGTACTTAAAATTATCCGAATAATTTATTGCTGTGGTGTATTCATTACCTACTACATAACAGATTTATTAGGCCAACATTTGAATTTCCATATTATATAAAACATATGTTAGGGTTAAATGTGTGCTTATTACAATACTGTTTACAACCATTATTTGTATACGGTTTTTAATCTTAATTTATGACGCCGACTCCGAACAGTATAACAGTAATATATGTTGGAAAATAGTTCTAAATGCAGCCAATCATAAAAGTTGATAATTTTTTCCGAGTTTTCATCGTGTATATATCTGTTCAGTATGTTTAACAAATATTATACTATATACGATTGTTACGTGCAGAAGGGATGGACTCCGCATCGGGTTCTGGTGCATATATAGTACCTATCTAATAACCATCATGGTCTGAAACATGATAAAAAAATGTAATTAAAATTGTTTGTATTTTATAAACATATGGGCAATGAATAATAATTAATAATTGTGCATTATCATAAATTATATTATTACGTATGATGTTTAAACGCATCGAGTTTTGGACAAAAAAAAAATTTGATGGGAATAAATGGACCAATCCTTTCCACATCAAAAAATAAATCCTGACTGCTTTACGGTTCGTTTCATTTTGGTTGAAATTGCATAAACGTATATATTATTATGGGATTCTGGTGTTCAGTGTCTACGAAAATCTAAAGGTTAGAAAAAAACCGCGCGGTATACGCGGTAAAAGAAGTTTTATTTGGCGTTTCGATTTTTCTTCCGTCCGCGCGTCGGTTATCTCGCTATATATTATGTACAGTTAACTGCAGCTTTATGTTCACAGCGTTATATATATATATACACGCTTTCGTAAATATTTTATCCTCCACAATGCACCTATACTCATATATATATTATTGTCGTGCGGTGTTATTACAATGTCTGCATTTTGTTTTGTTTCAGGTGAGTCGTTGTTTTACTGTATACGTGTGTCATACACCTTTGTTATCGGTTGTCCAATTCGTTGGGTACGTATAAATATTGATATTGTATTATTATTAACACATTATATATACATAAAATATAGTATAATGTTTGTTATTGCACTCTGCATATATAACTGCATCGTGATTACACTGGAAGTAAACAATTTTTAAATACGAAACGTTTTCAAAAAATATTCTGTAGTGCCTTTATTACCTACATACGTATACTAATATACTATGGTATGCCACGTGTGCCATATAGCGTTGACGAAACACTATAGCTGTAATTATTTAACGTATTTTTATTTCACATATAACAAGAAAATATAGAGCTAAAATATTATGCTGTGTTTTTTTTTATTGATGTATTAGTGTACATTGTGGTTTGAAATTTTAGTGAATTAATCTCAAACTATACTTGTTTGTAGATATTAAGTATGGGAAGCACCTAATAAAACATAAGATAATAACGCATATATATGTAACTCTTAAGTTAGAATAATTTTAAATCATACAAACTATGATAAAAGTTTCTATAGAATACATTGATTTGAATGTGTGTAAAACAAATTTATATGGGAGATACCGTGTGTTAAACTGTGCTTAAAATCATATTTTATGAAACTAGAATCTGTTTTTTAGTCCTTATTTTGTATTTTTAAGATCGTATTTATTTTGAAAAGTTTTATTATTTTTTTTTAACGATTTGTTTGGAATACTTATAAAATATAATTTATTCGATTTTTTAGCAATACTATTTTAAAATTGTTAAAAAAAGGATCAAACTGTGTGTAGGTCTATAGGTACTATATTTAAAGTATATTGATTGTTCTATACGAGGAATTTTAAATTTGAATACAGATGAATTAACTATATGTACCTACCTAACATATTATTATAAATTTAAATAATCTATTTGCTGACATTTTATCGAAGAAGTGTTCATATTAAAATAATTATTTCAAACGTCTGGTTAAAATTAAAGAAAACTAATACAATACATTGTGTCATCATCGTGAGGAGGGATGTTTCTTTATATAGTAATTATAATAATAATAACTTGCATTGATGTTAGGTATGAAAATTTTTTAAAAATTGTATAGGTAACTTATTTTTGAGCTTGAAATACTGTGAAGAAAAAGAAACCAAACTAAATAAAGTAGAACGAAAAAATAAAAACTACTGACCTAACTACCTAATGAGATAAAATTTAAAGAGGAAAACAAGGTTTAAAAATATTAAATACCATTTAACTCAGTATATCGTATATTGAAATATGCTGCAGGTATTTATTATTTAGCATTGAATGATTTATTCGCATGATCACACGGATCTGTCATTACCCCTATAATTTATAATAATAAAATTTAAATGTGAAAAGGTAACTTATAAATATAAACATAAATATATTTTTTATATTAATTTAAATCTTAAAATCGACAGGAAAAATAAGTGAATGTGAAAAATTAAATTAATTTTTTTAACAATATTGATTCGTTGTAATTATTATTATTATTGTTATTTTTATTATTTATTTTAATGTACATATATTCATTATCAGACCAACAATATTTATCTATATGTACTAAGATTTATCTCCCGGATCAACTATATAGGACTATTAAATACACGTATTCCTGGTGTATAATATTTACCTTTAATAAAAAAAAATACACTGATTATAAACTAATAATATTAGAACTTATAATATTTTATTTCTAAAATATTTATTCTAAATAAAAGTTAAATTATGTATAGGCAATTTCAGGATACATCCAATAATGTTATGTAGTGTTATACAAATTCGACTGTTTAATGGAATGATAAAGTCAGAGGAATTATAATATAATAAAAATAACAAAAATAAGCCAGTTCTTAATATTTTTTTTTTTACTTAGGTACCCATAATACAAATCCGTAGGATTAAATATTATGTTGCAAATATATTATTATTTTTACTATTGTGACATACTGCTTTCAGTGTCCCTTGTATATTTCAGTGTTTCAATTCTGAAAAACAAAAAAATTAAAATGTAGTTAAATCGTTTTAAATACAATTGTTCATGATGTTTGACTTACTCTCTGAATTGATTTGAACAATAGGATTTTTTTTTTTTGAAATTCTTGAATAGGAATTTTGCGTAAGATGATTGATAATATGTTATTGTTGTAACATGAAATTGTTCACGTTTATTCATAAATCGCGATAACGCATACCTATATGCACGTCAGTACTGCGGTCACAACTGAACATTTTCGTTTTTGTGTCAATGAATAACGATTCATATTTTTATAGTTGATAGTTGTATGATAGTTGATACTTGATTGTACTTATATTATAAATTAATATGAATTTATTTATCAATTTTATTGAAAAATTAATTTTCATCGATATATATATATATATATATTTATTTCCAATTGCTTTTTTAAAATTATGCGCCCATTCCAACTCTTACAACTGTAAAAATGTGCTAATTAAAATTTATTATAACAGCGTCTACATCATACGAAACAAATTTATAACTAGCTGGTTTGAAATGTGTATGACTTAAAAAAAAAAAAACACGAAAAGTCCTAAGCCGCTTACAAATGATTATCTTTTATAGCACGACATATTTTTTTATACAATTGTATTAGATTATTAAAAACAAAAAAATCCTTAGTTAATTTTTTAAAGATCAACTTTTAAATTAATTATATACACCTATATATATTAAGCACATAATTAAAAAATATTGTTTTGGATTTTTTTTGTTTCCATAAAGAATTTATAATATAGACTGTTTTGGAAAACTGGTCTTTTCGACCGAAATAATAATGTTAGGACGATAAATATTAAAGGAGATATCTATAGCACAACTAATTTGTAATGATTAATGTGCGAGTTTCAGTAATATGTAGATTTAGGTCCTTTTTGAAATGACTGATTCATGACATACCGACACCCTGTCGTGAAAATGTACAATCCCAGGATTTATTAATTTACCGTTTTTGAAAGGATGACATTTATCAACCTATAAGGTTTGTAATTTAAAATGCACGTAAAGCATTAAATCATTAGAAATTGACTGGTTTTCATGTGAAAAATATATCCCAATTGATATCCAGTTTACATTTATGCAGCATATTAAATTGAAAAATTAAACTAGGTATTATTATTGTTTTATATTCTGCAGCTGAACATTAATGAAATAAATTATTTTTTTTTTATTTATTAAAATAGAAAATTTACAATCTGTATAAATACAATAACTCACGGAGAATAATTTACAAAATGATTGGTATGAAGAGGTAGGCTGTCCAGTGTCAGAACTCTCAACTAAAAAATATAACTAATGGAATGTGTGGATAAACTAAGTGAGACGGGTATGACGTTCGAGTATTACTTGACTTACATTCGTACTTACATAGTTTATAATAATATGCACTATTGATCTAAGTATAACCTTAACTATACAAATCTATAATTCGTTGGCATTTAATGATCTGTGAAAATACTAAAAATTAATAAAAAAAAAAATACTCTATTTGTTAATCTAGTTGTAATGTTATTATGTTGAGTTATTTTCTATACATCACATCGAACTATATATTATATAATGTACATAATAATATACGATATATATTACTATGAATCGTGTCTGCTACATCTAAATTTTTCATTTTTATTATTAATTTTTCCTTTTCTTATTATAATTTATAACTGTAAACAGTATAGTTCCTTTTAGGACTTAAGTATTTTACCTTGTTCTACATTCTAAACGATAATTGCATTATTAATTCAAGGTTAATATTGCACAGGCCACTGTTGTGTTGTCTCGAAAATATCATTAAATACGGCAACTGTGTTTTATAGGCTTGGTAAACTTTTATGTCCGTACTCTATATCTAGAGTTGTTTATTTGTTTATCAGTGTATATGTTTATGAAAATTGTAGGTGTGACTTGCGACACCAGTCACATAAGTTATATAAGTTCCTGTGGTGTTGCATAGTGTTGTTTAATTAAATACCACTACAATAATATTATAGATTTTACATCAGAATGATTGGCATGGACTGCTTACTATAAATCAAATAATAATCATAAAATGTTTTGTATATTCTAGTACACATAAATGTATAATATGTGTAGGGTTCAAAATATTTACTATGAATTTTATCGGTAACATT
This sequence comes from Pentalonia nigronervosa, assembly GCA_014851325.1. Taxonomy (NCBI): domain Eukaryota; kingdom Metazoa; phylum Arthropoda; class Insecta; order Hemiptera; family Aphididae; genus Pentalonia; species Pentalonia nigronervosa. The sequence goes on along the minus strand of JACXSJ010001760.1, from coordinate 1,663 downwards.
GTCTAGTAGATAATAATATGTGGGTTGTGTGGATACTGGTTGATATTTGGAATGCAAATATCAAGTTTGTAAACATTCTTTCGAAATTGATTACGAAGGGCCGTGGTTTTGTTTGGACAGTGTATTAATGATGAGGATGATGGAAGTTTGAGCAGAAGCGACATATCACATATTGTATAATATTATATATACGGTGTTATATAAGTGCAAGTTATCAACCTTTTGACGATTTTGGATAGACGCAAGTACCTATATAGGTAGGTACTAGGTGCAAGTTATTATGCAAAAATATGTAAAATATATTTCGTCAGCATTGAACTGAGAGGACAATATCGCTTGTTCAAACAAATGTGTTCCACAATAAAAATATATACATATATATACATATGTAAGACATTTGCATATCAATCTCAAGATCATTAATAACACCAGAATTCTGGCGCTGCAAAGGAATTTTCGGTTTTCGTCAACTGCAATATTCTACTAAATTAATATAGTATTTCTAAGCTCGAATTAATCATTTTTTTATAGCGTGATAAGGTATTATAGGTCATAGTGTTGTAAGTTGTTGTCTTGTTTCATTATAAAATCAAGGAAAAGATGCATACTTTATAGAACAGCCAGTATATACTATATAGATTTCATTGTTACAATTATATTTATATATTGCCCCACAGTGATTTCTTTTAAAGTAAAAACATATTTTCCCAGTCTTTTTATATCGTTGGAAAAATATTTTTCATATAATTATGTAATTCGAACTACTACTCTAGTAGTATAATAACGCATATATTATTAAAAAAAAAATCAAACTGTATTATAATTTTACATTTTTTACTTTTTATAAATCGAAATCACTCATTTTTACTTTCCAAGGCATACAGGGTTATGTTCGGTTACAATCAATTCACAAAAAATTGGATCTTATTTCGTTTGTAGTATCAAATCAAAAAAAAAGACATCCTTGATAATCTAACTATAGGTTTTAGATTTTTTTTTTATTGACAATTGACTGTTTTTGTAAAGAGTAGACTTTGGTTGCATTAAATATAATTTGAATTCTAGTAAAGAAATTTAGCGATACTGGTGATAAGATAATGTTTCATCTAATCCTGATATTTTGTTATTGCAAAATATCGGTGAGGTATTGTAAGAATGTTCGCCGCAGATGTCAAATAACAGGAGAGGGTTTTTTTGGCCATTATACGTAGGTATAATATATAATCAGATCGTGTCTAACGCGAAATCTCAGACTATTCGAATTCAGTATTTTTATGAAAATTGTTATTACGTATAAAATATATCGACTATTATCGAAAAAATAGCTGTTTGTTTTTTATAAGAAATTAAAATTTTGACAATAGAAATATGGGGGGGGGGGGTTAGGAGTATTGTAGCAATATAAAAACGGTCTCTGTTAGTTGGTGCAGAGGTGTTAATATACTCTCTCTATATATATAACTTATAATATTATGTATATATCTAAAGGATCAGAACGATCCAATGTATATCATACATTAAAGTCTGCAGCTACCCACTGTACCTATAAGTATACTAAGTGCAGAAACTGAAGTATGAATCATTCACGATGATGTGCATGCAAAATGTATACCATGATGACCCGGGAGTAAATGATAAAAGAGTGCATGCAATATGTAAATAT
>JACXSJ010001759.1:0-72370 GCA_014851325.1 Pentalonia nigronervosa | reverse complement strand
CAGCTATTCCATGACATAAACCTAAAATTAAAAATAAGCAAATAAAAATCTAAACATAATTATAATTTATAAGGCTTACCTGGGCCTTTTTTTAATAGTCCTTTTGTCCATACTAAGTCACCACATTTTAAACAACATTCCAAATAAGAAGGTTCTTTAAAAACCAAATATGCTTTAGCTAATAAGTATATAACACCTAGAAAAAATGTATGTTCAATTAATAAAACTAAATTTATTTTTGTTATTAGAATACACATTTTAATTTTAAATGAATTGTTTTTTTTTTTAAATATTAGTTATTACTAAAATAATTATAACAAAATTAAGTTGATTACCTGGAGCTCCGTGACACCAATGAACCAGTTCATCTTCTTCAGATCTTTCACTTGAATCTTCATCCATTGCACTAGGAAAATTACCACTAGTTGTTTGAAATGATATCAGTATATCTATACATGTTTTTATATCTTCTACAGCTTTTTGTTCTTTTTCAATAAAACAAGGAAATGAAATTAGTACTTGTAAAATTGTACACAGACCATGAGCTGCTCCTAAAAAAATTTAAATAATTAATAGAATATTCTGAATAACAAATTTGTATAATAGCCATACATAAATACTTACCTAAATATTCTACATCAAAATATGAGTACATGAGAGGAAATATACTTTTATTTGCTTTTGAATAATTGCGTCCAGACTCCACAATTGTTAAACAAAGTTGAATAATGTCTAGGTCAGCTACTATTTTTCTACTAAAAACTTTTTCTAACCATAGAAGTCCATAGAGATAACCAGCACGACCAACAAATAGTTCGTCTCCTCCTGGTTCGAAAAAATTGATTGGCTTACAAACTGCTAATCCATTTTTAAAATGCTTTAAATACATTTCTGCAGTTTTTTCATCACCAATTTGGTGATATATTGCAGCATTTACGGCATTAACTCCAGCATCACCACAAATGAATTGACTCAAGCATTCTTCAGATGAATTGTGTTTCAATAGATTTGAAACTGCGACTGCTTTATTCAATAAAGCAGTGGAATTGTTTTTAAACCTGTCTGATATAGATAAATGATAAAACATATATGCGATCCCAGCTGTTCCAGTATACAAGATATTATTAGACGATGATGAAATATTTTGACTTATACATTCCATTAGTCTGCAAACATTATATTTACAAAATTCATGAGATGTATTTGAATCAACTTCCTGACCATCATGAAGTACATTTTTGAAATAGCGTTTTGACATTTTCCAATAGTTTTTAGCCTTAAAAAAAAAATGGCATAATTGTATTTCTATTGATGAACTGATATTTGACATTTATATACCTATTGTACAATAAACATTAGCTTTTAATTTAAAAATTAAAAGTAAGTAACATCTTCAAAATACAATCTTTATTTTGTTTTGTATTATTGATCTTTTATGAAGAACTGTTAATTAGTCATGTGTTGCTACTTGCTAAGTTCATGCTGACAAATTAACAAATTACAATTACCATGACAAAATAAATAAATTTAAAAATATTGTAGTTGAAATGTTGTAATATAAATTATTATTATTATATTCCTATTGATAAAAATTATATAATTCCCGCGTATTTTGTAGTTTACGATTTCAGTATTTCGATCTCTTGACTATTAAGTTTTTAACTATAAAAGTTTGTCACACATATTTGTTGTCATATATAACAAAAATAGATTTTAATAATTAATTACCTTTTTTATGATATTGGAAGAAATACTCAGTGATAGATTTAAAAAAATATAATAAGTATCAATTATATATAATATAATAATAATTATTTAATTGAACAGTGTCACTACACTAATAAAAAAATAATTTTATAGTATAATTTTTGAAAATTTAATGTTGGCAACAAATTGAATGCCGCCGTCTTTCGGCCCGGATCCTTATCATTTTTCGGACAACTGTTCCCGATCCGGTTTATATATTATTATGCATTCATTACTTGGGACACCAATTGATAACAGCACGCTCTAGTGGTGAAAATAGCTGAAGTGATTTATGTGTCTTTTTTTTTTTTTGAGCTGGTTCATCGTATATATCCCACAGATATATACTAATACTAGTATTAGTATATATCTGTGATATATCCACCTTGGACCCGACCACGACAAAAACGAGCCAAAAGCCGTTCTCCTACAATTGATAAGAACTATGAAAAAATTTGTTTTTATCAAATTTACCAACACTAAAACTTAAAATCCCTATACCATTACCAACATAATCGATATTTGTATTCAGTATTGTATATTTAACCATTGTGTTTAAGTATATTTATAAATATTATTTAATTTATACCTAGTATTTAAGGACTATTTATAATTTATACATCTATTATAACTATATTATTATTCATTTAACTATGCACCATAGTGACAACCGAAGTAGATAGCATTTTGTCTTTTTAAAAGTGGGAAATACAAAAAATGAATCATTGTTCAGTATCACAGATTTTATTGAACACTACTCTGCTGACCTTAACTATTATTTTTATACGTATTGTCATTGATTAAAGGTGATTGAACTTGATATTCACTTAAAAAAATTATAAAAAGTACAAAATTCATACCTAAATATACATAACCTATATGTGTCTAACTTAGGTAGAATGTTTAAAAAATTTGTTCATTATTTATTTAATTTATTCCAATATGTTATCATGGTATAATACTAAATTCATGAAAATTTTTTAAGGCTAAGTATAGTAGTCTTTTCAAGTGTAGCATTTTATGTATATTTTTTGTATTAATTAATAATTATAGAAATGAGAGAATTAATTAAATTTTAACTATAATTATTTTAATTTGTTTAATTAATATTGTGTGAAATACACAAATAAATAATACTTGGTAAGTAAACGTGGTCAAGTAGTACTTGATAAAGTAGTTATAAAGTACTTCATCAATACCGTTGAAAGCCATGTTTCCTAATTTACTATATAGTAATAAAAATAAATGTAAGTAAACTTTAAATTTTTTTTTAAATCAACAGGTGATTATTGATTAAGAAAACGAATATATTATACAAAATCAATGTATTTTAGCACAAGCTGGCACACAAACAGATACTAAATTATTATTTGGAATATTTACATTTGTTTTGATTGGTATGAGATGCTATTTGTTATGTTTGTTTTTTTCTTTTTCTTATAATTTTTAAGATAACTGCTACACACTGAACAAAAACAGCGTGGCCGGAACTAACAGGTTAAAAATAATGTAGCCATAATAATATATTAAATACATTAATATGTATAACTGTCATATTAAATTTATTAATTAAACATCATTTATGCATTAAATACATAGAATAGATTAATAATATATATAATGAAAGATATATAGATTCTAACCCTTAATGATGTATATCAAAATTAACAAAAATTATGTATTATTACTAAAACGGGACAGGATTTTTGGAGCAATGAATTTATTCGTTTTAATATGATGCTGTTTAGAATATGAGCGAAAAATGATAGATGTGTTGATTTTACAATAATGTGTGTTTTTATTATATATTTTTTTTTCTATCTGTTAACATTTTTTTTTGCGAAAAAAAATGTTTCTATTTTCTTGATCAGCATCTTCTCTGGTGGAAAAATGAATCTAGTTGATTCTTTTTAAGAGGTCAAAATTGAAAATTCTCAATAGATTTTAAAAGCATGCATTGGGAAAACCGAAATGAATAATCATAGATACTATTTTCACCCAATGTTAATATTAACATTTTTTTATACACCATCGAATTTTCAAAATATTTTAACTCTTTTTGAGCTATTTATAAACATAAGACATTTTTGATTTTTTTAATTTTTTTTTTCTGTAATAATCTATAATAAATTATTCGTTGGGTCAAAAAGTTTGAAAAAATAATACAAGATTCCTCATGAGTTGATATAATAGCAATTGAAAAATATTCAAGATACAACCGTTGTGTATTTTTGTTTGATTATAGCATTTTTAATTCGAAAATCGTCAAAACGAACGGTGATGGACAAAAGTATTGTTAATAGAATAGAATTCACTAAAGATACTCAAGGAATAAGGATTACATTTTTAGTTTTAAAACTAATAAATCGGAGATTAAAACACGATGTTTAAATTATTTTATATTATATACTTATTAATAATAAGTATATAATATTATTATTACTTACACTTATATAAATAAGTACTAATGTACGATAATAATACGTACTATAATTGTGATAGCAGGGAAAATAAATAAAATAAAATACGAGGCAAATTAAAATTTTTACAAAACAGACTAAATGTTTTAAAAAAAAAAAAATGTTAGGCTCACCTTTTGAAAAATATCAATTTTACTTTTATATAATTTAGCTTTTGCTTTAACAAAAGATTTTGGAATCTATTAGGAAATAATTTTCTCCAAGCTTCATGCATAAAATTCAAGTCAGCTATCTAAAGTTGTATTATATATAGGTATCTTTGGATTTGTCATATTGATGTAAAAATATAATATCTATCATCTATATCAATTGGCAATCGGGATGTAGACGTTATTAACAATTCTAAAATTTCAATAAACAAAAATTATTGCGTTCCGTTCGATTTTATTTTTTATAAATCACAATATTTTCATTTCAGAACTATTTCCTGCACGTTATGTTAGGTTAGATGTGTGTACAACACTGAATTTTCCGAAAGAGTAAATTTTTGCATCAGTTTGTTTTAAAATATTCTTTTGGATAATATTCATTCACTTGAGCAACACAAACGTTGTCGTTGTTTCATCGCGCCTAAGTCGTAGAATAATAGTATAATATACCTAAATAAATAGAATAATACATGCCCGTAGAAGTTCTTATGTTCCAAAAAAAAAAACAACTAATATTTTTGAGCATAGAAATATTTTTCATTTTTTTTCAATCAATCAACATTGAATATTTCTGTTTTAATTTTATTTTAAATTCAATATTTCTAAAAATTTTCATATTTTAATTATTTTTCTATTATTAATTATGTACTTTATATACAGTAGGTTAAATTTATTTTCACCAGAACGTATAGGTATATATCATACTGTAATAAGAGGTATTTTATCATATATTATTGTTATTCACTTATACAACCTTATACCTTATACATACACTATTACAACCACGGTTTAAATTATACATTTTATATTAGAAATAATCCACCTAGATAGAAACTTTTCTATCTTAAACTGTGGGCACCACATAAGAGTTAAAACTTTTTACAATCATGATGGTTTATAATATTCTTCACCAAATTAAATTATTCAATTTGGTGGAAACTATGAACCATATCTTAGTGTTTCACATTCCTCACTTTACTCCAATCTCGCAAATTGGTTTTTTAATATTTTTAGTTCCATAATTTCTGTAAAAATATTAGGAAAATATAATATTAAGTACCGTAGAAGTGCCAAATTTGAGCTTAAACGTACTGTTTGTTCATAACAAATTATAACAACTAAATTCTATCGCTTTTATTATAACTTATAAGTATAATACCTACAATTTTTACTCTCTTTACTTTTAATTTTCACTATATTTTTCTGTCAAATGTATAGTTTCTGATTGTCAAAAAATCTAGAATATTTTCTTTTAATTTAATTGGAACTAATACATTAAAAATAAAAATGTAGTCAAGTTAAAAGAAAAAACTATTTCATAACGACAAATAGGTACATACATTTAATTTAAAATATTACATTTATCTTTTTGTAAGTTTTCTTTCTGGATACAGTGCGACGCTATTAATGAGTTATACTTTGTGAAACCTTTTAAAGAACATTTCCAAAGGCATCAAATTTAAATAATAATCAATTGTTAACAATATATTGGTTATGTTAGGTTAGTTATCAATTTAATTTTCAAACATTTTTACTTTTGTCAAGTATTAACATCTATATATTATTTAAATTATTTATTAAAATATCCTTTAGTTGAGATTTAAAAATTCAAAAGACTTTAATTATTTACTATATAAAAAAGAACTATTGAAATCAACTTTTAAATATAAAATAGTATTGTTAAAAATATAGTGTCCTCATATTACCTGTATTGTAAACCATTTGTTGTTACACCAAACCAAAGTATTATAATTTATTTAGTCTGAGTAAAAACTATAAACGTACATGTATAGCGGTGATCCATCGCCGGTAATATTTCATGTAACATATGTCTTTTATAATATTTCACTTATATAATAAATTAAGTGTATATTTCTATAAGGAATAAAAAGAAACTTGCCTCTGGCGTGATTGAAATACTACTCGTAAGCAGTAGATACTAATGTGCTAATATGTATATATTATTTTGGCGGTAATTATCCGTCCGTGTCCATAGGACGACAACCCTTATGAGGTTTTTATTTATATATATATATATATATATATATATATGGTTTATCACACGGCAACACTTCGACGGGAGTCGAAACATTCTATATTTTTCAGTGTTAACTGGCTGTTAAAATTTTACGCCAGTTAACTTTTTTCGCAAAATATTAATGCACTAATAAAAAAAAATAGCATATTTATTTAGATTCAAATAGGTACACAAAATGTGTTATACAATAAAAACAAATAATAAGAGTAAAATTGTATATTGCTTAAGATATTATAATTCATAATACAACTTCTGAAGAGTAATAATTGGCAATAAGTATATGTAAAATAAGATATAGATTATAGAACTGATACGGCACATACCATACAATATTGTACATTAAATATTAAGTACTATAGACCTTATCTAAATTAGGTCTATCTAATAAAGGTCTTACAATCTATTGTTATAAGTTGTAAACATCATAAACAGTCATATTTGCTTATTATACTTGTACAAAATTTAAATTTTCTAAATTTTAAATTAAAAAAAAAGTCAGCAAGTGGGTACCGTTCTACTGTATAGTGAGTATCTAATGGGTCACTGTAATGGATCTGTTGTCATTCAAAAGTGTAATAAACTTAAAAAGGGTCGGTAAGTTCTTAGTTCTGGCAATATTAATCAAAACCTACACAATCATTAATTTTCAACTCAATCATTAAACTTAAAATATTCTTTGGAGAAAAAGTTATACTCCATATAACAATATTTATAAAAAAAACATAAGTATTTATCACATTTTTTTTAGCAAATAATTAATAATTATAAAAAATTTAGAACACTACGTATCAAATATTATTAATTGTTACGTTCGATAAAATTTCCTTGGATCATACTTCAAGAAGTTCAAATTAAAATTTGATAAGTTATAAAATTGCCTTAATCTCCAAATTTTCCTAGTATTTTTACTAAAATTTGAAGCTAAAAGAAAAACCATTTATGTTACTTAAATATTAAAGTTATTTTAATTTTAAGAGGACGCCTCACCTACATATGAATTTTTCTCCAAGTGTTCAAGTTTGTCTTATACGTGCAAAACAGCAACACAGCAAATTTACATTTAACAGTTATCATATATTTGTTGGTTTTAATATGAATGTTACTTTACCTAGTGATTTAAGGAAATATCTATCAAATTCTGTGGTTTATGGGATCGCCCAAAAATGAACAAACGTCCGCAACAAACCACATCATATGAAAAATTCATCATAAACAAAAACAATAATTATAGGGAAATTCATTGTAATATTAAAACTAACGACGCTAAATGAGATCTGATGAATTTGCTACGTACTTGTGACTTGTATGATAGAGACAACACATGCATAAATTATGAGTAGATACGTAATACTTAAACAATTTACATCCAATCATATTTTCAAGTTATATGCCAGGGCGCCTGCAAAAATATAAACCAGGGAATGGGGGCGGCGGCAAAGTCAAAATGTAAAACTAATTTTTTTTAAAAAGTGATAAAGGTATAAAACAATTAATACTTAATAGTAACTGAAATAGTGGCAATCCCCCCCCCCCGGTACCACTGCGGGAACCCTTGGTTATATGATACTTTCAAGTTATAAGGTACGGTAAGGAAAAACGCGATTGAGCACCGCCAACGACCTCAGCGATGAGTCACGACGATTGCTTTGCTATGGGACAGTCATAAAGTCGTTTCAGCCGATGACTGTGTTGGTTTGTGAGCAGTTATGTGGTGAGGCTCGATGCTGCGGCATGGCGGTTAATCGCGGTTATATTCTATTGAAGATAAGAATGCTCAAATTTATGCAGGAACACTGATTACTGAACTGCCAGCGGTTTTCTTTTTCTTAAGGTAATGGGTAATACTATGAACATATACTATAATATATTATATTGTATTTGCTAACCTTACTTAAGACAACTTCCAGCGGCTCAGTGCCTAATCAGTATTCATGTGCGAATTTAGGCGTTCTTATCCTGAATAGAGTATAGGCAGGGGCGGATTTAACAATTTTTCGCCCCTATGCTAAATTAAATTTGCCGCCCCTATCAAAAAAAAACTTACTATTTAATAAAATATCCTCAAATAAATTAATTTTTTCAATACCTAATATACAATTATTTTTTCATTTAAGTAAACTAAAAAAAATTGTGATTCAAATTTAACATCTTCTGTTTATTTTTTTAGAGTAACAACATTTATAAGAAAAACATAATTTAATTAATATAATAAAAAGAATTAATTATTTTAATTAATTTAATACATTTTATTTAATTTTAATATTTAAATTTTTACAGTTTACATAGTTTTTTTTCTATATTTCATTCTTGAGAAGTCATCAATAATGTCTTCATACTCTAATGATGACGTTAAATCACTTTCTATAGTTAATATGGCCAAGGAATTTAATCTTTCTTGCGACATAGTTGATCGTACATAATTTTTCATTCTTTTTAACACCGAAAATGAACGTTCGGCAGAACAATTAGTAGCTGGTGTTGAGACAAATATTCGAAGGGCAATTTCAATATTTGGATATAGATCCTTCATATTACGTTCATAAATTACAAGCAATAGTAATAATGGTGTTATTTTCTTTTCATTAAAACTTGTAATTTGATGAGAACAAAAATGTAGTAGTTCATTAATAAATTCATTTTTTTAAAGTCTGATTTGTAAATGCAACATAACTCATTTGCTTTAACCATTATTTCAGAGTTTTCCAATTTATGAAGTTTAGTAAAGAAATCAAACGGTTTGCAGAAAATTTCATATGCTTTTCGTCTATTACTCAATTCAGTAGCTCTAATCTATCAAGTATAACATAAAATGTATTAATTCTAAAATTATCTTTCGCTGATATTTCTACTTGTCCGTCCAGAGTTTCGTTATGGCGAATTGTTTTTTTTCTTTTTATAGATTTTTCAGTTTGATATGTTTTGTTTTTTTACTTTGCTCAGTGCTTTTTCTTCATATTCGTCAAATGCCTCTCGCTAACGGATTGAATTCTCCTATTCTAGCCTGTAAACCTTTGTATGACCCTGACATGTTATTAGCATTACTGACCTCGACAGTCAATCAAATTTATTTCAAAACAATCCAACGTATCAATAACAATGTTTGTAAGTTTTTCAGATTTATGTCCTGCATTATCTATAAAACCTAAAAATCTTTCCATGGTGTTCCCTTTTTCATTTACATAACGTACAATAAAAGATAACTGGTCGACGTGAGAAATATCTGGTGTCGAGTCTACGATAATCGAGTAGTATTTGTTTGTTTTTATTTGAGTGACAATAGCGTTTTTTAATTTGTTAGACATTAGTTTAATAATTTCTTCATATATTGTAGATGATAAATATGAAGAATTTCCACTTCCAGAATTTTGAAATCGAGTTACATGTTGAGATAAAAAAGGATCAAATTCAGAAGGTAATTCTACAATCATTAAAAAATTACTGTTATTTACAGATCCTATTATTTCGTCGTGTCCTCGAAATGGAAGTCCACGTGAAGCTAATTTTTTAACAATTGCTACAATTTTAGTTAAGACACTTCTTCAATATATTTTTTCTTGATTTACTTGCTCCATTAATTTTGAATCGATATGTTGTATTACATTACCTCTATCCATAAGTTTAACAACACAAGTTTTATGACATGAAGAATTTTCGTGCTCTTTTAATCGCACAGATACAGGTCTCCAGTCATTGTACCTTTCAAATACTAAATATGAATCACTGTTAGTTTCTTGGAATAATCTACAAGGTCCACAAAATACTTTTCCCGTTATTTCAGAATAAATTAACCACGGACTATTGATAATTTGCCCATTAAAATGTTTTCTCTCAAACATATTTTTCGTTAATAAACGTTTTTCCCCATCATTATACACACGCAGCGATTTAAAAAATCAATGTTTTTATTTTGTTCAAAACCGTTAACAGCAAAATAATCTCGGAGGTCATCATTTATAATCCACATTGAAGGATCGTTAGAATAAGAAGTTGATAATGATTCGAAACATGTAATTATTTCATTTTGGGGATGAGGTAAAGACTGACAATGAATGACAGAAGAAGTAAAAGGTACAGATTCTAGGTTTTGATTTTCTAATATTTGTTTTTTAGGTGAATTAATAATATTCGAATCATTAGTCAAGTTTGGTTGGGGTAAATTAGAAATAGATAGATACCTGTTGTTCCTCATTTTCTTTTATTAGTTTAAAATATACATCAACCTTTTGGGTCCAATTAAGAACATTAGTTAATTTTTCAGCATTTTCTTTTGATTTCTTTTTAAACTGACACCCACTTAACTTTTTTCTGTTCATATCAACAACACTGCCAACACCAATTTTGTCACTAAAAATAATTCACGCGCGTCCGTATAAAATATGTGTAAACAGTTAACACCACTGTTGTCACTAAATAAATCACGCGGACTACGGACGTATACTCTTCGGCGAAAGACAACTATCGACTAATTTATAATAAACGGTTAAATATAAGAATAACTATAACTATAGAATAAGGTTGCCAAATATCGTAAAATTATTTATAATATATGACAACACACTCTTCGTCTAACAAACCACTGATTTAATAATATGAAATATATGTATACGCAGTGAACCTTGTACCGATAACGGTTTCTATAAAGCGAACGTTTATAAATACTATGTGTACTCCAATATTCGTATACATTTATTTATTTTTTTTATTATAGTATTACGAGATATTCCATAAACAATAAGATAAACTATAATAAAATACTATCGTCCTTGTCGTAGACGAGTTCCTGGGAAAATATAAATATTATTTTGCTGATAGATAAAAATAGAGTAATAGATAAAATTTTAAAAATTATGTACCTATTTTACAAAATCAAAATAAATTTTCAACATAATTTTGCCGCCCTATGCGGTCGCATAGTTCACAATGCCTTAAATCCGCCTCTGAGTATAGGGAACCATACATTTATGGTGTCGACAATCAAAGGTTCCATTTGATAAACAAATTCAAAATTCAAGAGATCGGCAACGCCAACTCACTCCTCTTTTTATTTAAAAGATTATAAGTAGAAGGTTAATGTGATCTATGATTAGTTAAATTCAGCTTAAGCTATATTGTGATGGTAGTGGACTATCATCACTGGTCGTGAGTTTTACAATGATCTTTTCTTATCAAGGTGAATTCTGTAAACATAACAACGAAAGAAATTATTTAAATTTTAGAATGAATATTAGACGTGTCATAGTCAGACGGTCAATCTGAAAAAATCAATCAGAAAAAGTAAATTTTTCAACGATAGTTAAACTTTTTGATTATTCGTGTTTATTCTCTGGCCCGATGGAATTCGTCATGATGATGTTCTATTGTTTGTAACAGATGCCGCACCATATACGGTGAAAGTAGGGCGAATTCTACAATCTCTGTATTTTAAAATGATTCATTTAACATGTTTTGCAAATGGTATTCATAGAGTCCCCGAAAATGTACGTGAAAATTTAAAAAAATTAATAAACTTATTTCAAGGGTTAAACAGGTATTTTTGAAGGCTATTGCACGTATTTTAGTATTTGAAAGTGAAGCGCCAAATATATCACTTCCTCCTGAGCCAATTTAACCAAATGGGGTACTTGGTTAAAGTCTGCTTTCTATTACTGCAAATATTACAAGGTTATACGTAAGGTATTACCAATTTCTAATTCTGAAGACGCTATATCTGTTAAAGAAGCTTAATGAATTATTCAAGAACCCGAAGTGGAAGGTAATTTAACTGACATTCATTCAAATTTTAGATTTATACCAGAGTATATAACGAAACGTGAAACGCAAAATATTTCATTATCTGCAGCAAAATATGTCCAAAATAAATTGGACGGATCTGAGGGTGAATTCGGTATCGAAGTATTTCAAAAATTAAATTATGTATTAAATAAAAATAATGGATATAATACAATACTTCGAATTTCGAAAATATTAACTGGACAAGAAACATTAATGGAAGGTTTGCCCGATGATTTAATGGGTGACGATATAACATGCTTTAAATATGTGCCAATTACTTCAACTATATAATGTCGAACGTAGTTTTTCAAAATATAAAAACTTTCTCACGGGTAATCAGCGATTTTTTAACTCTGAAAACATTAAAAAATGTTTACTAATTCAATGCAATAGTTTTGAAGATAAGAACAAAATAATTTTGTCAAAATTACTTATTTACTTTTGAATTTAATTCTAAGCTTATTTTTAAATTTTATTTACGCTTTACAGATATATAATTTAATAGAAAAATTTTAAAAGAAAATTAATTTTATTTAAAGAACATTTTTCAAGCCATTTATTTTATTTTATCTTATATATTTATACCTGGAAATAATATTTAAAAAATTAAAAATATATATTCATTTTAACCATTTTGTTCACCTGAGTATAAAACTATAAGAGATACATCAAATCTACCAATCTAAGAGTATTAACAACTATAAATTTATAGTTTAATAAAATATTTATAATTATGAAAATGTTGCGTTAAAAAAAATTGAGTGCATATTTTTAAAGCATATTTGTACTTTTTTAAATGCATAAGTGCATGCATATTTAATACTTTTTAAAAGCATTAAGTTCCGAGGCCTAAATTAATGAGTGTATATACAAAGATTTTAATAATTTGGCGTTTTAAACTTGTAGTAGTTATTTGCCTAATAATATAAGGTACCAATTGTATTTTTATTAAATTGTTTAATAAATTTATATAAATATATAATATTACATGATATACATACTATATTATATTGTTTTAACGACTTATTGATAAGAAGTACCTATGAAATATATATTGCTCCAGGGCGTCTCTAATTGGGTTGATTTTGCACAACCCCAGAAACTTAGTTAAATTTATATCCTTTTTAATTATTGACCCAACTATGCCGGAGTGATCTATTGCCTCCCATACACTACGATAAAACAGGTCAGTTTTCATCGTGCTGCAGCGTCAGTTGTACACACTTCGTGTTGCAAAATCGAGTGATGCTTCAGTTTTTATTAAGTTTATTAAGTTTATTTCAACTGAGGTATAGCAAATTTTTTTACGTATACCATGAATTCGACACAATTAATAGCAGTGGCTGTGGCAAGTGCTGTGTTACCAAAGAAAAATACTAGAAAACGTTCGATATGGACTAAAGAGTGGTTGTTAAAAAGAAAAAAATTCTCATATAAATTTATTGAATGAGCTGAAGAAAATAAAAGTAAATAAACACGTCGGTTATTGTCGGAAAATTCACACATTACAATTTTCAACGACAATCGGTAAACCCGTCATGTTTAAAATCAAGACAGGACAGAAATAAAAACCGTCGGGTTTCATCGTCGGATTTCGTCCACACACTTCCATTTTGACCGACGGTATTTATCGTAACGATGAAAACCGTTGTGTTTCATCGTAGTGTATGGGAGGCTTATGAATAATCATTACCTTGTTAAAAACTAATTATTTTGAGCAATTTTTTGAGCTTGAGAATCCGGAAATTAGATTGCAATCTTAATCGTTCTACTACCTTTATAATTTTATTAGAATTTTGCTTTTTAAAATAAAAGTATCTACAGGCGCCCATATGTTCCTCTCGTAAATTGTTTTTTCTATTCTTAAACTTAAGTAATTTGTTTATACACTTTTAAAATTTTACCATTTATCATAGAAAGTTTCAGAAGACCTTAAATTAATAATTCGTTTATAAACTAATTATTCTGAGACATTTTTTAAGTATAAAAACCAGATTAGACTGCAGACACTTACTTTTCACTTTTACTTATAAACCTGTAAAAATTATTTTTTAATTATTTTTTTTTAATTTTTAAAATGCATTTACCTGTGGGCACCCATGTTTTTCTCGTAATTTTTTTCCATTCTTAAACTTAAATTAAATTTATATCCTTTTTAATTCTTTTCGAGTAATTTATAAAAATGTATAAACACTTTTTTTGCTTCATAAAATACGTTTATTTATGATAGACAGTGGACTTCTTCTCATTTAATTTTTTGCCTTCTTAAAAAATTTCATTCATTTTTAAACATTTTCTTATATTTTCAACTAATATGTGGAATGTGAATACACTATATTATATTTTTTTCATTATGTTTAATCTAGATACACAATAATAGTACCTATTTGGTTTGTAATTCAAAATTGTCTGAAGTCTCTAGATTTCAGCACAATACAATTTTGAAATTAATATATTTTTTTATTATTAAAATGCATTCACTTTAAAATTTTTCATTTATTTAAACATAATTGTTTTGTATATACACTTTTTTTAAACTTTTACCATTTAGCATAGGAATAGTCTTTAGAGATCCTTCAAGGATGCTTAAATTAATCATTCGTTAATCAAAATTCAAAATTTAATTAATCGTAAAACAAGCGTCTTTATTATTTGTATTTATTGAATTCGTAACAAAAATAAAATTATTATTTAACGCTGTACATAATGGTGTATGTACCCATTCATATGTTTTTTATTTTACTTGTGTTGTTTATATGGTAGGAACCTACCAACTATAGATGAGTGGTAATTAATGCGTTATTTAAGTTAACAATCATAATTATAATATTGTAATATTATATTATATGGTCATATAAATTTATAAATAATATGTCTGATAAGAAATAAATTGTTGTATAGTTTTTCGTTTAATGGAAATAATATAGTTATCCAATTCGAGTTGGTATATATAGTGATTATTTACACAGACGTATCTACATTCTTCCTTCGTAAAAACGTTAACAAAAAATTGGTCATACCTAAATTTAGTTTCTGAGATAAAGCCGTTATTTTAACACTTTATTACTATACTAACTATTTATTACACAATCGCGTATTCGTGTCTATTCTGTTCACCTGAAATTTATATTTTATTTCAACTAATTCAATATGAAACATCAAAATTCCGCCAGCTGTAAATATTATAATGCGTATTGTGTACTAATATGTGTTATTATTAAAACATTAAAAACAAAGATAATTTTGATAAATTCATATGTTATTTTTTGAGCTGTTTCTATAAATAAAAGCAAGATGCGTGCTTACTCGTAAAATAGCACCAATAGTATAAGCACTGCAGAACACAGATGTTTCAATACCTTTAAAAAAATAAACTGACAAAAAATTAAAATATGAAATAGATTCCTTAATTTACAGTTAAGTCTGAAGATTACAAAAATAAAATTGATTTAATATTTGGAAGTTAGGTATACAGAGTGCTGACTTTGTTTTCCTCTATTTACAACTATTATTTTTAAAATCAGATTTGATATCATAAAAATTCAAAAAAGTATTATCTCTGACACTAAATGAATTCTGCACAGAAAATGTTTATAAACTATTTTCAATTTTTTAGCAACTGTCTATTACATAATATGAAGTAAATAATATTATTTATATGCCTGCATATACCTACCTATAAATGCTATTATATTATGGTCAAATTTTATTATTATGTACCTACATATTTTTAGGAACGTAAAAATTGATTCATACAATAAATAACATAAAAATAAAATTGGTTTGATGAATTCATTATTTTACAATATGAATTATTAACAACTATTTGACGTTTCTGATGTGGTTATAAATAATTATTTATAATATATATCTATATAACCACCAGGTTAGGTTAGATAGATAGGTAGGTAGGTACACCAGTTTCTCCCACCTTTACACACCTTCCATATTTTTTAATTTTTCATTTATATACGAATTGAATTAGATGCTGTTAATTTTTGTATATTATTTTATTCAAATAAATAATGTGTATAATAAAAATATGAATATATGTATTGTACTCAAAACACTGTTAAATATAAAATTGTTTGAAAATTATCGATTATATTAGATATATTATACAAAGAATGTTTCAACATGGTTTAGTTTTTGGTTATTCTTTTAAATTCGGAGATTTTGAAGAAATTATAAATAACTTCAGTTCTTATATACAGAGTGGTTCACGAGAATAGGGACAAAAACAAATAGATTTAGCACATAATGTTTTAGACATACAATTATTTTATTAATATTTTATCATATATAAATAAGTGCCATTTAAAGTTTTAAAAAGAACATTGAGCATATGACGTCCATCTTGTTCGTAGCACGAACAAAGTCGGTCTAAAATATTTTAGTGAATGCGTTAAATCAAATTTTCGTCTATTAATGCGATTTCTGTTTTTATTACATCCTTGAGTGTTCGTCTAATGTACATGGTTTTGACTCGTAAATACGTGACTTAAGATATCCCCAAAGAAAAAAGTCGCACACCGTCAAGTCAGGTGACCTAGGAGGCCAATGCGTATCTCTAAAACGTGAAATGAGGCGGCCGGAAAACATCTCGTGTACGACATTCATTGTGGCGATAGTAGTGTGAGGAGATACTCCATCTCGTTGAAACCAAACATTTGACGGGTTGAAGTTCGCCTTCTTCTACGCAATTCAGATTTTAAAAAGTTATTAAACATGTCAATGTAATGGCGCTATTGACAGTCACCGTGTTTCCTTGTTCCTCAAAAAAGTAAGGACCAATGATTAATTTTTTTGAAACTGCACACCAATCACTTTGGGGCTATGCAACGGTCGTCCGTGGGGGCTTTGAGAGTTTTCTGCAGCAAAATAACAGCAATTTTGCTTATTTACAAAACATCACTCATAAATAACAGCATATCGTCATTCACCTCAAATAACGAGAGCATCTCTAATGTAAATTCTAAATGTTGGTGGTAATCAGTGAGTTTCAACTGTTGAACAATTGCTAACATATAAGGACAGAAGTTCAACTCACACTTGACGATCGTCGAACGGAAAAACAATGAATTTGTAAAGTCTGAGCTTGTTTGCGTACCGAGCGTCATGGACTTTGGAGAACATCGGCTCTTACCCTTTGCATATTTTCGGGAGTTGTTCCAGTACGTACGCGGCCAGGTGGTTTTTTTTTATAAATATTCCTGTTGTTCGAAAAGCAGTGACCTATCTTATAATTGTTTTCCGATCGGAACCTCACCGTGACGGCCAATGTTAAAATAAATTCTGAATGCACGCTGTACTTTCACCACCGATGCATTGTTTTTGACAAATGCGTCATACGCGAACACGCGGTGAATGACACTCCACTGATCCATTGTGGAAACTAAGTGACGTTATCTAACGGATCGAATGAGACCTTTCTGATTTCCTCACACTTAGCCTACGTCGAGAAAAACCCATCTATTTTTAACTCTATTCCCGTGATCCACCCTGTATACGTACAATTACATATAGCCTTTTTGTTTATAGGTATACGTCACACAGTTTTATATAAGTATATCTACATTAAAGAAGTTATTGACAAACAGATATTATGTAATTAAAAAAAAAATTAGCTAATTACTTTTAAATATATTAAGATGATATTTTTTCACATAACCTACCTTTAGACTTTTAGAGTTAATATATTGTTTGTTAACTATATCAACTTAAATTTTAACTCAAGTAAATGTTTTTCATTAACTTGTCCACATATAATTACATATGTATTTCAAATGTATTAATGTCTGCTGGAAATTCGATGAAAAATCTAGATTTTTTTAATAAATCCTTATCGACATTTATGATATACGTTTTAAGAATGATTTAATAATTATTTTTTATATTCTATAAACCTATTCATTATTATTATTATTATTATTACCACCATTATTATTTGTATTATCCATTTATGGCAACTATATTGTATTATATTATATTTAAAATTGTATGTATTACTTGTAATTGGAAATTATTTTCATTAAATAAGTATTATTATTATTATTATTATTATTATTATACGTTTATACGTGGCGTTAAATTTAAAATCTAAAAACCCCTGATCCAAATAATCTAAATAATCTAAATAATGATGCATCCAAACATTTATAATAGTTATTCTATGCGCTATTGCCCATTGTAAATTTGTAACAAGGTTTCGAGATCATCGTCATTGCCACCGCCCGATATTACCTATTACGTATATCATTGTACAGCCGAGGCGTATATAATATAGTTGTACAATAATAATTAACGTTCACGGTTAGACGATAAATTATTTTGTTTATTTATTATTACTATAGGTCGATGCATAGCATTGAGACTAATGAACAACACCAAATAAAACAAAGGCCGCGGATATGTTTCACAGAGACCAATGCCTACACGTCATATAGACACTTAAAAAAATCGCAGATCGAAATCCCTGAACGCACGTCGAACAATAATAGAAATATGAAGGTATGTGTATGTGTACAGCCTCTCAACAGGCTAGAAAACATTTCTGAAACACATACATATTGTGTCAGACACAATACGTCGACATTACAATATTATTGTGTATGATATAATATATATGTATATAGGTATACATATTTTATATTATGTAGGTATACAATCTAGGTATATGACACACACACACACACACACACACACATATATATGATGTTGTTTATATAAACTATTGAAATAATGTCAAAATACATCTGTTTCATATTATAGTACCTTCGATAGTAAGTACTATAATATATTACAATGTAGTATATGTGTTGTGTGAACCTATCCAACCTACCCATTGCGGCCATATAGGTACCTCGCTATGTATGTACATTAATTGGCACGTGATACTATAATATTAACTATAATAATTATTCTATATGGTAAGCGCGACCTTAGCCCAGTGAATTACGGCGTATATAATATACCTATCTACTGTATACGGCGCAAAGTCATGTATATTATCCATAATATGATATAGGTACCTATATTGTAAAATTTGCATCGTCCATTGTCATTTTGATTTTTAATTAAACGTCATGTATTATTATTATGCACTTGAATTATACAAAAATATCTCGTGGTATTCTATATAATAGGGTTCTGGCTTTGGCAGATACCAATGTAAATATACACATCAACACGTAGGCGAGTTTATAAGCCTGAATTATATTATATGCCATATAGGTGTTTTCGAGTACAACAATGAATATTTATGATATATTACGCTTATGTATTATATTTATTATTTATTATTATTATTTTTATTTTTTTTTATAATATACGTATGTATAATACATAAAGGATATCATATTTTTATAATAATATAATGGTTATAAATATAAAAATATATGTATCCCCAACAACATATACATAATATATTATATTATATTATATCCACCACTATATTACTGCACAATCTGGAGGAAGGATTTATCATCTTAAAATAATCGTCTATTTAGATCCAAGAAATTAAAATGAATTAATTTCATTATTATGAGACCTTGGCGATTGACGTAAAAAAAATAATGTTAAATTGACATTTTCTCCCCTGACTGTTTTTGGTGTAGTAGGACATTCCCCCCCCCCCACACACCGATATATTTTTAATGCACATATTTTCCTCCCATTTTATTTTAAGTTTACTATTTAATAATATTGAATTTAATAATATTATATTATTTATTATTTTATAAGAAAATATTTTTTTTTTTTAATATAAAATATATATATATTTCTTTTATTTTCATAATTATAATAAATTATAAATGAATGTATTTATAATTAATTGTACTATTTGAAGTAATAAAAATTACAATTAAAATAATTTAAAATATAAGATTATATATAAAAGATAAAAGATTGTCTAAATAAAATATAATTAATAATTAATAAAAATGGTTAAAAATGATACATTTTGTAAAAAATCTTTGATTTGTGATTCTTTTATTATTTCTAAACACATATTCTATTTTTTTATTTTTTTTTTTTTTGTTAAAACTGTTAAAATTATTTTATTGTTTCAAATAGTTCAATCGATCAAAAAATATACATCTATAATTTATTGAATTTATTAAAATATTTGGAAATATTAGACAATAGATAATAAATAATTTCATATTAAATAATAATATAATATTATTAAATAATAAATTTTAAAAAAATGTTAGGGGGAGAAATGTCCTACTATTATACACCGTAAACAGTTGGAGGGAAATTGTCCAAGGTTAAAAAATATATGTAGACACATCTACATCATTATCGGTATTAAATACGTAAATATTTAAATATAGTATAGTCAAATGGTATGCATTTTTTTTTAGAAAATTACATAAGTATACAAAATAATATTTTGTTAGTGTTATTAAACCTCAGCTTTCTGTAGATTGGAAATCAGCCATTATAGGCATCGATGGTATAAAATAAAAAAAAAAACACAATTTCTAAAAACAGATAAATACGGATTACGATTTACAAATAAAATATAATTTGATTTTTTTTTTATGTTTTATTTATAATTATAGCTCAACAATTACATTACATTAATATAATATTAACAATAATATACAAAAGAACAACCAGAATATAATAATATTAGTAATTTATATAAAACTAAAAACAAAAAAATAAAAAAAACCAAAAACATTCAGATGATAAAACCAGCCTCCTAGATAAAATAAATAATAATAGTAACAACCTGTTCAGAGTTGGAATTTAGAATGGAGGAGAGATTGAAGGAAACATTCAGGGAGTTAAAAGAAGTAACTAAATCAAGACGTTTTACAGAATGTGGAGGACAGTCGAAGAGAATATGCGATAAATCGCAAATGCTTTTCTCTATATAAAGTGTACAGAAAGGAGAATCATTTAAATTTAATTTGTAGGCATGTAAAGGTAATAAGAAATGCCCTATACGTAGACGATTGAACTGCATAATAGAAGTTCTAGATAGCGATAGATTTTTGAACCAAATATTATTAATAATATTGGGAACAATAGATTTAAATCTGGAGACAAAATTATCGGGTAAATTAACAGTCAATAAACAGACTAAAGATTAGAAACATAGCGTTGTAGGAGTAGGGTAAAGTCTGACCAAGAACTTAGAGAAAAAGAAGGATTAACAAAATTGAAAGATTTAGCTAAGGAATCAACAATTTCATTACCGTGAATCCCTACATGGCGGGGAACCCAAAGAAATTGAATATTATAGTCTAATTGACCAAGGCTAAAAAGTATAGGCTTAATACGGAGAGTTAACGGAGGTAAATGGGAATTAAGAGCGTAAGAATTAAGAAATTAGAGACAAGACATTAAATCCGATGCAATTAAAAACTTTTTATTTGGGAAAAAAGAGATAAAATTGAACGATAAAGAAGGAGGTAAATTGCTTAAATGAAATGTGTAAATTGGGAATATAAAAGGAGTAACCAGCCGAGGAGAAACAGAACCGTCCGTAGAAATCACAATGAAGTCTACGAAATTACTTTCAATAAAATCTGAAAAAAAAGACTATTAATTACCATGAGAGAAGTAACCCTGAACTCAGAAGAAGAATATCCTGGGAAAAGGTTTACTAAATGTACCTGCGTGGAGTACAGAAGAGCTTCATAAGGTATCTCGTATATAAGATGTTTAATAGTGGTTAGAATAAATTGATGGAAAGGTGATATAGAGCTAGCTGTCAAGGAGAGGACGGGTAAAGATTTAGGAACGTAACGCCAAGTTAAGAACAAAGAATAAAGGTATCAAAAATCAGACAACTAGAGTGCGATAAGAATTTTAAGAGAAATTTGCCTGCAAGCCAACAACATATGATGTTAAAAGGCGGGCACAAGAATTTCATCTCTTTTACTAAGAGAGGGGATGATCTAACGTAATCCATAATACATCTTATGCAAGAGTTTTGAACTTTGTTTGTTTAATTCCAATTGAAGAATGCTGCAGAACCAAAGAGGAAACATCCATAATCATGTTTGGATCGTATAATGGATTTATAAACCAGGAGAAGGGCCGTAAGATGAGCCCCACCAGGTACCAGTAATTATATTTTGGTTATTCATGGAATTCTAAAGGTTTTAAATGCCGACTGATTACCTATCTATTTTTGTTCAACGCTGCTTTATACGTAAAATAATTTTCCAGAAAAATATAAAATATAATTATTATTATTCTTTGGTTCACTCAGAATCTAATAGAAATAAAATGTAGGTATTTATAATATGTATAAGCATACCTATTTGAATAGATAATACATTAGACATGGTAGGCAAAGAAACAAAGCCGCTCAAGACCCGGCATGCGGCCACGGCAGTGAAACTTTTGGGACAAGATTGTTTTTTTAGTTAAATCTATATAATATGTAGAATTTAGATACCTACCTATGGATATTTTTTACATAATAGGTACACAATAATGATAGGCTTGGAAAATGTGATAGTATGGTAATGTAATGATATTTTGAAAATTGTAGGACTAAATTATTATTCATTGATCAACATTTTATTATTTGTAAAAATTATCCGTAAAATAAATACTAAATAAAATATTATATATATTATATTTTATATTTTTGTAATACCATTTTATGGACAGTTATCCTTAGTATATACATTTGAATGACTGGGAAAATACTCGTTTAGATTTTGATACAATTTTCAAAATGTCTGCTTAACAATTTCCAGTAAAAAGGATTAGTTTTTATTTTAAAAAAAAGTTTGTATCGTCACGGATAACACTCTTTAAATGGTATAAAAATCTAAATAATTGAAAATATAGTTATCAAATATAGCTACTAAAAATCAGAATTTGAATAAATTCAATGAGCAACTATAAAAAAGAAAAAATAGGGGTAAATGTGCTCGGTGAATCACTGCGTATGGTATTATGACGTATTAAACGGCAATTTATTAATTATTACAGTTCACAGATAATGTCGAAGCTAAAAATTATAATCTCAAGGCCATCCAGGCTGCGTTACAAATGGTGTTATTCATAGGTTCTGTCATGTTGTAGATATATTATAAATTATATAATATATATAATACTATTAACGTCAAAAAGGACGGCGGCTTATCGTAGATATGTACCAAACTAATATACAATATGATATTATATCAGCTATAACATACATTATACATTTATACATGTTATGCCGGTTACCGGTTTGGTTTTTGGCAACATAAAAAAATTCACCACAAACACACAATACACGCGCAAAAAGGCATATATACCTCTATAATATAGAGGTATGCATATATTATAATATCGTAAGACACGACACACGCCGCATGGGCACTGTGACCTTGGACGACCGTCGCTCGACCCACGTGAACCGCGGCGGGCTCATCACCGCAACACCATCGTCATCATCATCATCATCATCGTCGTCGTAGTCGTCGTCGTCATCCGCCTGTACGCGACTGTACGCTGTTCAGTCTTCAGTAGACGTTCGCACATTCGAACTGCAACATGACGCGAATCTCGATCGCGTCGTCGATGCTATTGCTGCTGGTCGCCACGGCGGTCCGGCCCCAACAGCAACAGCAGCAGAGACCTTTCCTCACGGAAATATTTCCCGAACAGTTCGAACAGCAACAACTGCAGTTCCAGCAGAACGAGGTGCAGGTGCAGTTGCAGCAGGTGCAGCAGGCACTCGAGGCCAGGCCTCAGGACCCGGCACTCCGAGATTCACTGTTCCAGCAACAGGAACAGTTCATGCTGGCGTTTCGGAACATCCAGCAGCAGCAGCTAATCCTTCAGCAGAGGATACAGGACAGGCTCAGAGGGGCTCAAACTGCACCGCAAGCGCAGCCCGTGCAGCCGCAGCCGCAGCAACAGCAACCGCAACCGGCTCCGCAGGTCGAGGAGGAACCTCTCAGGAAGTCGCCGAACATCGACGGACCGTGCAAAACGGCCAGCGGCGAGCCGGGAACGTGCCGACCACTGGTCAGCTGTTTGTCGTTTTACGCCGAACTTCCCGAACTCAAAAAACAACCTTGCAAGTTGGCGGTCAACGAATTCGGGGTGTGTTGTCCCCCTAAAAACCGTAATCCAGGTAATATATTAAGAATAAGTATAGCATTGTTACCATAGGGGGATATAATATTATATATTTATAGACTATAAAAATGACTATAATATGACGTGTTCACGTTTTGGACTAAAATGCTGAATTTCGAACATCACGACAATTGGATTTTAAGTTTCTGTCAATTCAAGTTTGATGTATAACACTTTAGTTTTGTTTTTCATACTCAAAGATGCCTATATATTTTTATAAAAATAATGTATAGTAAGTATTCATCGATTTGTTTTATAAACATTCTGAATACGTATTTAATAAAACCCTTGAGCATGATTCATTATAATAGCCTGACAATCAAAAATAAAATTTTAAATGCATTTTATTTATATTTAAAATACTATTAAGTATCTATTTATAGTGATTAGTTATGACAAGGTTATTTTTCCTCGAAATCTAGAAAAATAATTATTAAATATGTATAATCATTAATAATAATTAATATAAACGATTTTTACTTTTTTCTTTAAAAAATAAAACCAATTATATATTTGTATATACGGTATAAATGTATTATATTGTATTCGGGTTTAAATAATAATAATCTTTATGAGTTTGTAGAAAATTGATATGGCAGTATAATATATTTGATATTAACTCTTCGTCTTTTTTTTTTAAAAAGATTTGCCGGCTTCAACTATTAGGTTATTAGCCAACATTATACATACAAATTACTTAATACTTACAATAAATAAACAATCGAGTTCACATTATGATTTGTTTAAGCTAGAGTTTGTTTGTAAGATTGCATTTTTGATAGGAAGTTGATAATTGTTGAAGTTTAATCTTCGTTGAGGATTTCTTTGATGTTTCGGGGGAGTTAAGGATTATGCGTGTAGGTTCATAATTAGGGCATTCTTCAAATAAATGTTTTATTATGATGCGAGTTTGACATATACTGCATATTGGTAGATGGTCTTTACATATTTACTAACTCTTTGTCTCTTCATCATTTAATATAAATTTTAGGAACGAAAGTGGGGATTTTCTGTTTTTGTATAATACACTCATAATATAGGAATTTGGTTGTGTTCTATTTCCAACTTACCGATTGAGCTAGTAAAGCGATACAAATTCTGTAAGTAGATTTGAAGTTATTGTTAAGTTTACTTGTAATCACTTTAACCACATTTTTTTGATTTTTTCATGAAAAATTGAAGTATAAATGTTTTTTTACTTCTACATTTTAATATTAATATTTTAGGACTAAGGTAGATATAAGATCAAAAAATGTGAGAAAGACGATCTCAGATAGACTTAACGACAAATTCAACCCCGTCTTATAATTGTTATCGCTTTATTAGATTAATCAAATCGTTAGATAAATAATACATCAAAATGTCTATATTGCAAAAACTCGCCACTTTTAATATCTTTAATAATTATATAGTATTAAGTTCTTACTCCTTATATATGATTTTTATGTTTGATATTTTTATATCATTAACGCAAGTATTTAATAAATATTGAAAAAATTACTTTAAAGTTTAAATTATACGACTTTTAATTGAATATTATGTAAACTGTAAAGTATAATTACTTTTAAGCTATTAAATTATTTAAATAATCCCACCTACTTACAATCTACGTCATACGTATTTTTAACATATTATTTTTATTAAAACAATAAGAACATAATATATAATTTAATATTTAAATAGTATTGCATAATAGATATTAATTCTCACTGTACTCACTTTTCAGAGATTATTAAAATATTTTAAAGACATATTTAGAAAACTAAAGAAATATCTAAATAAGCATTTTGTTTATCGCAATATTGTTAAACAATATATATATATATATATGTATAGAAAAAATTAGTTGTTTGCGCCACAATTAAAGAGATTGTTAGTAAGACAGTAAGTATTTATTGTACACACATTTTTGTCAAATTTTATGTTTAAGAATAACGTTTAAAGTTTCACCAAATGACCTATACTTCATGTTTTTACAATATTGTCAATTTATTATAGGTACTAGGTAAAATGGTTAACAAATTAATTTGTTAGTTCATTAAAAAAAATATCATTTCAATACACTATTTATTTTTATTTTAACTAGTTTAAAACTAAAACTTATATAGAACAATTTTAACGAAGTGTAGTAAAACCCCTAAAAATGCATAATCATCATTATTAAGAATTCTCTGATTTCATTAACAATGGCAAGGACACAAGGTCCGCGTCAGAAATGACGAATATGCAAATAATTCGCCGTGTATCTCAAGGACCCGCGTTTTAATATGGACTGCTACAGCAGATCAACGAGTGCGTAATAACTGATCGCCAGGAACGCGGTTTTCTATAAACTTTAAAATTACGCAGTCGTTGAAGTAAAGCTTGATATAGGTGTATTAGGCATGGATTATAGTATAGAAGCAGCTTGGTGTAAAGCTGTGGGCACAGGTTACACGGTATGTCTCCATTATATTATACCACACGGGCGATTGCATACCCACGCGCACGCATCCGTATAATCTATTAATACACACTGCAGACAACACCTATTTATTTTTTTATTTATTTTTCGAGAAGATAATGGACCCCACTGAACTGCATGTTTACCTATATAATATGTAAAACAGGCGCGTTTTTGGAATAATTATTGCAATGAACAGCCGCATACGTATAAATGATATGTGAAACCCGAACAGAGGAAATAAATAACTCGTGTAGTGGGCATACACGCGTTTGTTCAGGAGTCATTGATCTACGGATTCACACCGATTGCCGCATAGTAATAATAATTCATAATAATATAACTGGTCCCAAACGGGTTTTGCATGCTAATGAGCTTTAGGGCGCGTATATATCGCACACACGCACACATGAGACGTCATAATAATATTATAATGCGTTTACTATTTCATAGGGGGGCGCGTATAAAGTTGGAAAGTATATGCTAGGAATCGTATTTGTCTGGAAAAATAATTTATCGGAAACGTATTTTGTCGGATACATATTATGTTAGTAATGTTTTATGTCGGAAACGTATTTTCTATGAACTGTATTTCTCAGAACCATATTTGTCGGAAAAGTATTTGATTGGAAACTCGTTAAGCCGGAAATATATTTTTCGGAAACACATTTTATCATAAACGTATTTTATCTGAAGCATATTTGTCAAAGTAAATACGGTCCCATCAATAAAATTTCCGATAAAATATTTTTCCAAGTTCAGACGATTCTAAATAAATATGGGTCGGAAAAAATATATTCCAAAAAATATGTGTTTCAACAAAATATAGCCCCCAGGTATCATGAAAAATTATTAAATGATAAATTAGTAATAAATTTATAATACATATAAATATTAACGATATGGTAAAGTATATATAGGTATAAACAAATTATTGAAAATGAGAGTTGTGAACAAAGGTTTATACTTTAAAATATGTTTTATTTTTATTATAATGAGTTGTCTGTTGTAAATGGTTTATAAATATAAATGTATAATAATCTTACACTTTATTGAGATATAGTCGTATTAATTATTTTATTTTTAAATGGTACAATATTATATACAACCACCGTAAAAATGTAGCAATTAACATTTTTCTTAGAAATGGAAAGAACGGTTAAACTTAGAAAAATAAGAGGGGCCCGCTAAGAGTATTGTATTTTGGGACTTAATCCTTAATCCGCGGAGTTTTAATCCTGGTTTGATTGCGGCGGCGTACTTACGTACTACCCAACCACTCTCCACAGCCATGATCAGTTAATATAATATTAGTCTAATAATGATATTGTATATTTTTGTATTATTGTTATATGATTAAAAAACTTTTTTAAATTTTTTCTCGGAATCCACGGTGTCTTACAAATAGCCAACAACCAACAGACGACGGCTTCAACAGTGGTTTCTGGCGTGATCAGAGCACCACCACCGCCACCCGTCGAAATACCACCGTTCACTCCGGAACAGTTGAATGTTGCCGCAGCAAATGCCCTGCAGCGTCTCAATGAGAGACGGGTGCTTGTCACGTCGCTATTCACGAAAAGGATATTAGTGCCCACGGGCAGCGCCGCGGCGTGGCACCAGGAGCTCTTCCCGACCACCAACGAGACCCTCACCCAAGGGGAACAGGCCCAGAAATCTGTGGATGCCAGCATAGGGCTCGTAAACGAGTAAGCGTATATTATAGATTCTAATTTGTACCTCACATATTAAAACAGACAATATAGGTGTATAAAGTGGCGCAAATGAAGGATTTTGGATTGTGGGGATAACCTTTTTTTCTGTTTAAAATTTTGTATACTTAAAATAGGTAGAAGATAGATTTCTCATAAGTTGTTTTTATAGCAATTTAAAATTATTAAAATCACATACATACATTTTTTTAAATTTTAACACCTATATAATACATACGACGGGAGCATTGCTGGGGGCAGGACCTATACTGTACAATAACTAACAATAATAAAATATAGGTCATATAACATAATTTTATATTAATGTGATAGAAAACGTAATATGATTGTGATGATAGTATGCTCTATTGTTAGCATATTTATTTTTTTTACTAACTTAACACATTGTTTGTCTTAGGTTACCTAACTTAAGTAATTAATTATTGGATACAAGTAAGAGTTTCAACCTATGATTGTGATGCGTTGTGTATGACTGATCGGATGGGTATCTGTACCTATTTCGGTATATAAGAATAATCATTGAGATGAATTTAAAAACTAATGAATTATGTATACAAAATAATCGTTAAATGAAGACCTACTGTGACGCCTTCTTAACCCTGACTGGCTGACTATTACATTTACAATGTCATAATTATTATAATAAGTTCTTTTCTCAATAATGGACTATATAATTACACAGACACCTGAAGGATTTTTGGCATTTAATATAAGTTTAAAAAACTATATATACTTTATAGGTACAAAAATGTCATTGAAAAATAATGAAAATTACATTCTGCATGAGGCATTAACGAGCTAATAGACATATATTTAGATAATATAAAATAATGTTAGCCATAATTCATAGTTTTACTCATAATATTCATACATGATAAGTCCATGTAAAATACAGTGATATTTCATCTAAATATTTTAATATTTATCTCCTAATTACATATATCTAAGTTAAGTTATTAAAATAAATGTTTTTTTTATCACTGTATAGTTTCAACTTGACACGTGCACAAGGTACGTTTGCCTTACCGAACTTCAGCATTCTGGACACGGTACTTGGTGACACTTGTCCTAGAACATCATTCTGCCAACCTCATAAGTACAGATCAACCGATGGGTCTTGTAATAACATCAAACACGAGCTTTGGGGCCGAGCTAGTACGGCTTTACAGAGAATTCTTCCTCCGAAATATGGAGACGGTGAGTAAATAATTAAATAAATAAAATAAAAAGTTAATTATTTTAATGGTTCACTACAATTGAATGGATAAATCATGAACACTAAATCATGTTTAGGTACTATTAGTTCACTATTGATTCATTAAATGTTTAGTAATATTAATTATGCAACCCAGCACAATTTCATTAATTTCATACCCAATAAGGGGTGGTTGTCAAAAGCGCAGCAAAGTAATGAAGCGCATTTGAGTTAAACTATAATTAATTAAATTTTGAGTAATATTACTTTATATGAAATATCAAAATATCGAATAATTTTTCTCATAAATGATTTAAAATTTTATTAAAATCAAAAGTGTAATGTATAATGTAAAAAAATTACATAGGTACTATACTAATACACTTCTAAATTATGACTTGATGATGATCAGTGTTTTTCTGTGTGTGTGTGTGTGTGTGTGTGTGTGTGTGTGTGTGTGTGTGTGTGTGTGTGTGTGTGTGTGTGTGTGTGTGTGTGTGTGTGTGTATCATGAATAGTGGAAATAATGCATCGATTTTTAACTTCAGTAACTTTCTGGTGAGAAAATGAATCTAGTTGGTGCATTCGACAGTTCAAAATTGAAAATTATCAGGAGTTTTCAATAGTGCTAAGTAAAAAAAGGAAACGGGAATAACAATTTTCTATAAATTCGTAAAATTTTCAAAATATTTTGGCTTTTTATGAGTTATTTATAAGCATAAAAAAATTTTTATTTTTATTTGCATTTATTAATTACCTATTATTGTTGATATAAATTGTTCGCTCTGTTAAAAATTTCAAACTGTATATTACACAGTTCCTTAATAGTTGTTCTTAATGTAATTTTTAAAAAAAGTTGAGTGTAAACCAATAATAATTATTTATGGTCGTCTGAATATTTTCGACATTGGATTATATCTGTATACTAGCAATTTTTCATGGAACGATTTTTTTATTTTGTTTTAATTCAAAAACGAATAACAGAATAAATACTAGAAATTTACACCTATCATTTATATGTACAAGCTTTATACATGGTATAATTTTCAAATTATTATGACTTTTTTTGAATTATTTATACATATTTTCAATTTTCAATTTTCAATTTTTTTTTTTTTTTGTTTTTTTTTTATTTATAAATAACGATATAATTTTTGCTCTGATAATTTTAAATTTTAATGCGAGGTTTCTCATAAGTTGTTTTAATAACACTATAGTAGTTAAAAAATATTTAAGATACCTAACACAGACGCAAATTTTTATTGTACATGTTACAAAATAATATTTTTCCAAAATTTATCAAAATCACGAAAATTTGCAAATTATTTTGTAGTTAAAAATGTATAAAATGTTAAATTTTTATAACTTAAGATTTAAAATTTAAAATAAGGTTTCTCATAAGTAGTTAATATTGTAACCCAAAAAATCTAAAAAAATGTATAAATGTAGTTTTTCTATAGATATTTTAAGTTAAAATTTGGCTAAAATTAGATATTTAA
Source organism: Pentalonia nigronervosa (assembly GCA_014851325.1). Lineage (NCBI taxonomy): Eukaryota > Metazoa > Arthropoda > Insecta > Hemiptera > Aphididae > Pentalonia > Pentalonia nigronervosa. Next base: position 41,207 of record JACXSJ010001759.1, on the reverse strand, counting down.
ATGAAGAATAATAATTTTAATTATTTCGTTGTAATTAAAAAATATTATTTCTCTGTATATGAAACTTTCAAAGTATATTATTATATTTTATATGCAAAATAACATTTTCCAATGCAAAGTTTTAGGTAAACTACTTTAATACTTACAACAATTGGAAACTAAATTAATAAAAAAAAATTAAAATTAAAAAAAAAATGTAATTAATTAATTAAACTTGTAGCTATATAGGCTAACAGACTGTTTTCGCTGATTTACTCAGAATCGTTTTTCATATGCAATTATTTTATTTCATTGAATACAAATTTAACACATTCATTACAGTGATCCCTTAAAGACCTAGACCCCTAGGCACTTCATTTAGGTACAGACAGTACCCACTTGTCTACTTTTTTTTGTTTATTGTTAATTTCTTGTAGTTAAAAACTTACATAATATGAACTTTATACTTTTATAGTATATAATGATTAATGGCTGGATAATGAAAGAAATATAACATTATTATGATTAACACGTAAGAAATAATAATATAATAAATACATAAAACTAAATAAAAATATAAAAAAATAATAAAATATATAATATTAAAATATAAAATTCGCCAATGGTGCTACGGAAGGTGGTTACAGCACTGGCCAATATATTTATATTATATTATTAAGTTGTTCAGTTATATACTACAGCATAAACCAGGGGCGGACTGGGAGATTGTCGGCCCAGGGGGAAATACAGCTTAGCGACCCTAAATATTTTACTATATTATTACTTTATCAATTGTTCAACCCGCGTCCCGCACTGCCACAGCCCACAGTCGCAGATAGTGTTTAAAGTATAAAAATAAACATTTTCTGGGGAATAAGAATTGGATATTCAGACACGTTTATCAAATGATAAATATAACCCATATAAAAGATAACCAACAATATTATGTTAGTTTCATCGATAACAAAAATAATAAATGATTTTTTATTTGTATACCAGTTGGCAATAACTCAGGGAACGAAATAATTAGATATTCAGTCTGTAGTCAGAAAATTAAGACTTTTATTAAGAAATTATTATTAATTATTATTTATTAGTTGATTACTTGACTAAATATATTACAATTTTATTGTTCGACGACCGGCCCAAATTTCACAATTTAGACCGGCCCAGGGGGATATTTCCCCCTAGCCTCCCTGGCCAGTCCGCCCCTGGCATAAACTACACTAATACCTACCTATTATAAATGGTTGCGGATTAGTTGTTATGAAATAAATTGTTTAACTCTTATTGTCCCTTGATAACTAGTGCAGATAGTGTGAAAGGTGAGACTATAATAGAATGAGATATAAAACATACCCATCTAATGCTTTAATTTGTAATAAAAATTAATATTGCTTTATAAATATACGATTGCTATGTATGAAATTTAGGTGTAAATTCACCAAGGTCGAGAGCAATCAATGGGTCGCCGTTGCCCAGTGCGAGACAAGTGAGCGTGACGTTCACGCAAGACGTGGATTCGCCATCCGAAAATTACACGATGCTGTTGATGCAATGGGGACAATTCTTAGACCACGACACGACGCACACACCCATAAGCAGAGGACAAATGGGTAGCGGGATATCGTGTTGCAGGAACGGACGAGAAATCGAAAACTCTCTACGCCATCCGGATTGTTTCCAGATAGAAATCCCCCGTAACGATCACATGTTCGCACCTTTCGGAGAGAGATGCATGGAGTTCGTCAGATCACTGCCGGCGCCTCGTCCCGAATGCAACTTCGGACCAAGGGAACAGGTAAAAAAAAAATATTTAAATAGAGAAATACAAACTATGTTATGTAAACTCGCCATTAAATGTTTATTTAAACCATGGACAATGCGTGTTATGATTTTATCGTTAGATGAACCAAATTACCGCTTACCTCGATGGATCCAATATTTACGGATCTTCTCTGTCCACTCAGCAAAACCTTCGAACTTTCCGTGGCGGTACGCTGCAGTCGCAAAATATCAGAGGAAAGCAGCTTTTGCCGGGAAATCCTTCAGAATGTTCCGACGATACGGGCAGATCTGCTTGTTTTAAGGCAGGTAGGTAAACACTATAAGTTTCAACGAGTTTTATTTTATGCATAAATATAGTTTATACTATGATGTGTACTTCTTGCACAGGCGATGGACGCGTAAACGAACAAATAGATTTAGCTCTATTACACACCATTTGGCTGCGCGAACATAATCGTATCGCTTTCGAGTTGTCCCGACTAAACCCTCGTTGGAGCGACGAAGCAATATTCCAAGAAACGCGAAGAATAATAATTGCTCAGATACAACACATAACCTATAATGAATTTTTGCCAATCATTTTAGGTAAGATTACATTCTTGCCTGAATGAAAATCCAACGAAATGTAATACGCAACTCTAATGATTTCCTTGGTACAGGTAGAAGTTACATGGCCAAGTTTGGGCTATCTCCTGCAGAAAGTGGATGGACAAGAAATTACGATCCAGAGTTAAATGCTGGAATAACTAATGCCTTTGCGGCTGCTGCTTACCGATTCGGTCACACACTTATTCAGGGAAACATCCAGTAAGTAAATATTTCAAGGGATGCAATTTTATTTGAGCGTAGTTTAATAAAATTGATGATTATTTTAGTGGCTATGGAAAATTTGGTAACATCAGAGAAAACCTTGTACTCAGTAAACAGCACTTTGCACCATTTAATTTATACAAAGAAGGAGCTTTCGATGATTTTATAAGAGGAATATCATTCCAAAGCTCTCAAAACTTTGATAGATTCTTTACCAGAGAAGTAATTTGGAAAAATGTCTTAGCACATGTTTAACCCTACTTACTCTATTTTAATTATACATTTATACATTTTATTCTTAGATCACTGATCATTTATTCCAAGGTAATCTAAATTTTGGACTTGATCTAGTAGCATTGAATGTACAGAGAGGGCGTGACCATGGTTTACCACCGTACAATGAATGGCGACAAGTATGTGGTTATGAAAAAGCAAGAAACTGGAATGATTTAGAAGAATACATGGAACCACAAGTACATTATACTATTATACTAGCTTCTAATATGTAAGACTATAAATTTAATGAATTAAAAAACTTCATGATAATATTCGAAATTATGCAAAATATATTAAATAGCTAAAGTAAATTCATAAAAATATGGTAATCGCTTAAAAATAGGTGAAGTACTTATTCATAAAATATTAAGTGAACCTATACAGGTATATTTAGTAGAGGTACTAGGTATGAACAAAAAAATCATTTTAAATCATTAAAAAGTGTCAAAAGCCAGAATCCATATTTTAGATTCTAAGTGGAGAAAGAAATGTATTGATTTTACAGTGTTTTTTTTCTGTCTCTATACACGATAAGTTGTCGAAATCATCTTTCAATTTCTTCATCAGCATTTTTTTTTTTTGGTGAGAAAATAAATCTAGTTGGTACATTTGAGAGGTTATTTTTGAAAATTCCCAATAGTCTTTAAAAATGTCGGAAAAACAAAAAAAAAAATTAAAGAAAAACGAGAATTTTTATACAAAACTGGTTTTTGATAAAATTAATTTTATTTTTTTGGCGTACTTGAATAAAAATAAAATGATTGTAGATACATGTAATTCTCAACAAATGTTTATATAACCATTTTCTATACACAACAAAATGTTCAATGTATTTTGACACTTTGAGCCATTTATAGATATAATACATTTTCGGGTTTTTTTTTTTTATTATTATTGTTGATAAAATTTTTTCAATCTGTTAAAGCACTTGAAAATTTAATACGATATTCTTCATAACTTGTTGTAAATGAAAATTGAAAAAAGTTGTCTTTAATGGTTTTTTATAAGCATCTAAAGTTAAAATTTCGACAAAATACATACAACTCAAGAAAATTTGCAATGTTTTCTGATTAGGAAATTCCTTAAAAAATTTCTATTTAAATCTAAGATTTGAAAATTTAACACAAGATTCTTTATGTTTTTTTAATAGCAATAATATTATAAAATACACAGTTATTTAGGCTGACAGACCGTCTTTGCTCAAAATCATTTACAATGATTGCATATCATTGAATTCAAATTTAACACATCCATTACAGTGACCCCACTTGCATCCACTGTGCAGCAAAGTGATACCCACTTGCCGATCCTTTTTTCTTTAAATTGAGTAATAGACATGATAATATTAAGTACCTGTTTATACACACAAATGCCTAAAATATAGATAGTTAAATGTTATACTAAAAATGTTTATAATTTGAACGAAATTCTTAATTCACTTATTATTAATTCAGAATTAAATTCATAGATATAAAAAAAAAATCATTAAATTCACTACCATGATAATATATTAAAATTCAGAATATAACCATCAATGTCAACAATACTATTTTTGTTTCAGACTATTACTAGACTTGCCAGGCTGTACGCTTCAGTAGATGAAATAGACTTATATATTGGAGGAGTTTCAGAAAAGCCGATGAGAGATGCTTTGGTAGGTCCGACTTTTGTGTGCATCATTGGAGATCAGTTTTCTAGGCTTAGGCGAGGTGACAGATTTTTCTATGAAGAAGGTGGTCATCCATCTTCTTTTGATCAAGGTAACTAAATTTAATAATCGTATGGAATGAATTTTTATTGTATACCTAATACAATTATTATTTTAGTTCAACTACAGGAACTCAGAAAAAGTAGTTTATCAAGATTATTATGTGATAATTCTGATGATATGGCCCTCATTCAACCATTGGCATTTTTAAAACCATCATTTTTGTAAGAATTTTTATTATTTTAAATATAATGTATTAATGGCAATCCATATTTATATAACTAATAATTGTTATGGTTTTCAGGAATCAAAGGGTAGCTTGTGCAAGTTCTTCTATACCAAAGGTAGATTTAAGAGCATGGGCTGGAGAAAGAACAGCAGTACCATAAGTCATAACTTTGACATTTTATTAACTTCCATACCAATAGGATTATAAAAGTTCAATGAAAAGGAGGGATTAGAGAATAACAAATGAACAAAAATGTATTATCATTTGTCATAAATTGAATATTAATCATTGTAGATTATAAAAATTGTAAATAAACTTATGCAAAACATTCAAATTATATTAATTTACAAAGTATTATAAATATTTAGTATTCAAACTATAAATTCCTTATTGATTTTCGTCTTCATCAATTTGCTTTGAAAACGATTTCTTTTGAACTGGTCTACATTCTGGATATTTATCAGTCAAAAAACTCCTTATTTCACCATACTCAGCCAATAAGTTATATTTTGCCTAATAATAAAAGAAATTATAAAAAAATAAATAAATCAATAAAATGTATTCTATTCCCAACTGTACCTTGTCCATGTTTCTAACAATTTCAATCTTTTTCTCTTTAATATACCAATGAGTCTTTTTGGTATAAAACGGTAAAGATTTTTTCTTCCGCAACCTTACTTTATTATTCATAACATACTGCAAAAAATCAGGAGCTTCTTTAGGATCTGTTTTAACAGGTCCTTTTGGAGATGCTACAATTACTGGTAAGTAATCATTTTCCTTCCTAAATTCTACTAAGTGATAATTAGTTTCATCAGCCAATTGTTGATGAGTTTTCTGTAAACAATGGTTTATTTTTAAGTTAAAAATAATTTTATTAAACAAAATATTAAGTTACTTAAAGCATAAGTCTAAGCTCAAATTTATATGTATTTAAAAACCTAAAATATGTAAGTATGTATAACTATTATTTATAAATACATTAAGCAATTTTAAACAGTGTCTACATTTCAAAACAGCAAAGCATATAAGTAATATATAGTAATTGCTAATTAGTAAATAAAATTGTTTAGATTCTTAACAATTTTTTAACACTAGTATAAATTCATAAATATATATATATATATATATTTACATGTAATTCCAGACTTCAAGTATAACTAACCTGTTTTAATAATCCCAAAAAGAATGCTTTAACTACATTTTGCAAATTGGTAGAACCTTCTACCTTGGCATATAAGTCTTTAATACCAATCATTTCACAAATCGTTTTAATAGCACGATGGCAAACTAAACCATGACCTTCAGGTCTTTTCTCCACAAATATTCTAGTGTTACAGAATTGTGTAAAGAAATCATGATACACGGTATGATTATTATACCGTTCAATAAACATTAACTTTTGTCCTGCTCTATTTTTAGCGCGTCTTAGTGCAGCTCTTGCATCGGCTGCTTTGCCTAAAGCAAAACCAGCTAAACCATTTTTATTACCAGTTACAGTAACAACACTTATTCTTCTATATCTACCAGCATTAGCTTTCATACAAAATACAGTTTTGAATTCTAATACTTTAGTATCAAAACCATCAAAGTTATCTGTTGAAAAATAATAATAATACAAATAATATAATTAAATAATATATATATACATATTAAGGAAAAATGATATTAAAGCCTAATTATAATAATACTAACATTCATTTATAGGATCCGGTGGTCCAATACTACGTCCAGGCATTTTGGAACCAGACCAACCACGTTCAGTTGGTAAGAGTTTTAACATTTTAAATGTACCCATTGCATCTCTAAGCTTAACAAGGCGAGCTTGTCTTTCAGGATCTGGTGGTAACTTAGTTCTTTTTATTAAATCTCGCCCTTTAATTATAGGAGCATTAAGTCCAGGCCATATAATATTGTCAACACCTATTATTAAAAAAATATATTTTATTTAGTATACATAAACATGTGACAGTAGTATAACATCGTAGATTTTATATTTTATATGATCAATATCAATAATAATATTTAAATTTTTAATAAGTTATACTCTTTCTAATATAAGAGTAACCCCGTAAGATGAACTACTTTGCACCACAGCTGTAGATAGGATTTTTCAAATTTGTCAATAGGTGTAACTACCATGTACCAAGTGCCACATTCTCAGAAGCATCACATAATTATTTCAACAACTGCTTTGCTTGCAGTTTGCTAAAATTTACACAGTTAACTGATTATTTGGATGCTAACAATGAAAATTAGTTTATCAAAGGGTGTAGTTCTGACCGAAAATGGATTGCTGCCCTAGGTGACTTCTATAAATCAGAGTATAGTGATTAATATAGCTACTGACCATGAGTGTCTTTACTCTAAACATAGTTTATAAGATATCTATAAAAACAAAACTTCATTTATTAATTATAATTTTGTTAAATTTAAGAACGTAAGTATTAATATTACTAATTTAATAATTTACAAATGAAAATCAATAGATACTTGCCTACACCAATGACTTGTCCTCTATTAAGATTTTTTGCTCTTTTTTTACCAGCACCTTTACCACGGCCACGTTTTTTACCAGCATTACTTACACTTGTGACACTTTTCCAGATATGTTCAGCCGTATCTAAAAAAAAATTTTACACAAAAGAAACTGTTTTAAATGATGATTTTTGTAATTTATTGTTTAAACAAATACATAAGTAAAGTATTGAAATAATATTAATTATAAATTATCATGAAAAAAATAATAATACTTACGTTTTTTGAAAAAACTTTCATGGCGCACTTGCTGAACACATACAGATTGAAACTGTACTATTCTAGTCTGAGGCACAGTTAAACTTCTATAACATCTAGTACAATCTTTTAAAATATCAATCCCTATAATTAAACAAATGTATGGTTTGAGTTACATAATATAGATCAGTTAGATCATTTAAAATCAAACCTAGTTCATTGCATACAAGTAGGTATATTAACAATTAAATCTTATAGTTAATAGACATAAAAAAAAAATTATAATATATATTACATATGATATCAAAGTCAATGTATAATAGTCAACACATAATTAAAATTTACTTACGTTTGATAGAACTCGCACTTGAAGCAATATTAATACTGTTAGGTGAAAGCAGTCGCTTAAGCATAGACATCATTTTAATTTTATATATAATATTACCATAGTTTTTTTAGTTTAAAAATTAATAAAAATCTATCTTTTAGGAAAAAAAAATAGAAAATGTATGAGTGTATATATATTATATAAAATCGTCAAATGTCATTAGTCATTACTCAATACGAATGCTTCAATCACACTTCACAGTTACACATGACAAGAGTCCTCAGAAGTCAGAACAGAATATGAATACGGTCATACAGGATAGATTATAGATACGGGGACGATAACAGACAGAATTGCTTATCAGCAGTGTTGGAATTGAGATTATGACCACGGTTAGAACCACGGACTATGATGGAACTTCTACTACTGGCGGTAGATTTAAAATACTATTTATAAAAATATTTCGCATATTAATGTATCAAATATGACTCTCGTATTTATCCCAACTAACATAATTTGTGTTATTTTCATTTTTTTTTTTTTAATTTTAAATTTAATTAATAAACCAGCAGGATGTCTATAAACTGATTTTGAATAAGAAAATGTACACACGGTAAACTGTGCTTAGGCCTCAGGTAGTTTAGAATTTAGTGCAACAACCGTTAATTTCATTGTTAACAAACAATCTTTAAGTTTAGTTATGTACAGCAAAGCCGTGTTAAGCCATTTGGGGCCCAGGGGAATCATTTTTTAAGCGTTTACCTCTTAAGACCTTACCGTGGAGTATTTAGTAGTTAACCTTAACAAAATTGTTTAATTTTTTACAATTATATTAAATTAATATTAAAGATTCAACATTTTACCTTCCTCCAAATAAGATTCTTTCTTACTCCTGACTTTTTTTTCTGGGTATACATATTACTATTTGATGCTTTTATTTATTAAACTATGACAAAAAATATCAACATTGATGGAGTAATTGGAGAATTTTTAGAAATGTTCCATCTAATTGTTGTCTAGTTTTATGAATATTCTTTGATCTTTTTAAAAAATTCTCTTGGTCTATTTAATATAAAAATGTATTAATTATATCACATTAAAAAATGTATATTTTGTTGTTTGAATTTTGTTATCTATAAACTTAAATAATTTTTAAAGATAGAAATATAGAATTCTATAAAAATAAGTCAGCACACATAATATAAGAGATATGTTGAGTCAAAGAAATTTGACATTCGACTTAACAGAGAAAAATAATTGAATTGTAAGTACTTATATGTACTTATACATATATTATTACTTTTATTTTTATGTGAAAAATCATAGATACTTAATACAAATATACAAAAGTATATAAAAATACACAAATGAGTTTAAAAAAAAAAATGGTATTAAGAATTGTCTATCACCTCCTCAGCACCATTAACATTGGTGTTCTTAGGAATTTCTATCAGAGGATATACAAATTATTTGAAAAATGAGAATAATTAAAATCGATTTTGTTTTTTTCGTGTAAATCAGAAAAAAAAATGACTGTAGACACATGTGATTTTCAACAATTATTTATATAACCATTTTCTATACACAACAAAATTTTCAATATATTTTGACTCTTTTTGAATTATTTATAGGCATAAGACATTTTCTGTTTTTTTTTTTTATTATTGTCAATAAAAAAATTTAGAAAAAAAATGTCAAACCGCCAAAACACTTGAAAATTTATTAAAAGGTTCTTCATAATATTTTATAATAGTAGTTCAAAAATATTAACATGCATGGGCAAGATTTTATTTAACAAGCATTGAAAGTTTAAATTTTAAGGAAATTAGATATTTAAATGAACAATACCCAACAATGTTATAGTTATTTCGTTAAAATCAAAAAAATATTATTTGTGGGTACTTGAAACTTTTATTGTATATTATTATATATTATACACACAATGACAATGACATTTTCAAGTGCAATTTTTTTGGCAAAAAGAATTTAACCTACTGTATTTTAATGTATTTTAGGAGGAATCAAGTTAGTCATGTTTATGGATGTGTTAATTTTATATTCAATGATATAAAATCATTGTATACAAAAGACGATTCTGAGCAAAGACGGACTGTCAGCCTATATTAGGTGTATGATATTATTTCTATTAAATTAATTTATTTTACTACCTATTAATAATACAGAAGGTTAAATTAATTTTTGCCGAAAACATTACATTTGAAAATGTCATTAAATGTATAAAATATAAAAAGAAATAAAACGGTAAGTAATTTATAATATTATTTAAGTATTCTTTTGACCTTTAATAATAACAATTTATTTTTAAATTAATTTTAGGTGTATAGTGTATCCAGATAATATCTACTTGATTAAAAAATATTATTCTAATATTTAGAATTGGGATATTTTATTGTCTGGTAAGTATATTTTCTGCTAACTAAAAAATATTTAAGAATTTTAACTATCTAATTATGTTAAATTTGGCTATGTTAAAGTAGGTACAAACAAGTATACAACATACTTATCTTTTTATATAGTAGGTAAGTACCTAAAGAGTTTCGTCGCGAGAGGCTAAATAATGAGATATTGGCATACTACTTAGTTCTCACAAATAATTGCAATTTTAAAATAAATTATTAATTATATAGTTATATACTTATACAAGTAGTAGTATTTTGAATTTTCGTTTACATAATTGTACGAATAAAATATTGTTTTAGTTAATTCAATCGTATAATATATGAGTTAACATATTATTTTATTTATATCTTATCTGTAACCTAAAAACATTATTGACGTCCCGTCATTGCATTTTAAGTTTAAATCGGTTAAATTGTGTTAATTTATTTTATTCTTGACGGGTGTACCTACAACTGGATTGATAGGGAGGAGGGGACATCATGAAATATATAATTATAATAACACAATAATCAAAATTCTAATGTATGTTTGTATCTATGATGTGTCTCAGCATAATTTAATTGCATTCAGACCACACGTAATGGAAAATGTTTGATATTTAGCTATCAAAAAATAATTATCGAATTATCTAAAGATACAAAATGTATTAACATTGTTCATGGGCGTGCCAAATGTAGCACTTTCGTCAAATATTAACGGCACGAAAAAATATTTCCATTTCATAGTTAAACTTAAAAATTAAAAATTAAAAAAATGCATTATTATAATATAACATCTATATAATACAGTTACTATAATTATAAAATGTTGAAAGTTTGGAATCATTTTCATATATATTTTCTACTTTAAAATATTTGGCTCATTCAATATATATTATTTCATATATAATATATAATATATTTTGATATATTATTCAATATTCGAGTCAACATATAGTTTTAAAAGTTAATATTCAATGATATAATCAATTTAAAATAGATGAATACATTAATAGATTAAACTAGTGTTAGTATTGCTTCATTAAAACCAACATTACAATCTGGTATAAAAAAAATATTAAATGATAAAAGGGAGCAACATATTGTACATACATTTTTAAAAAAAAACTGTAGTCTCCCTTATACATTTTTCTAAATTGATATACCGAGTACTAAGAACTAACTTTTAAAATGTGGGGGGCTAAATCCTCCCAAACCCCACCTATTTGTGCTAATGGCTATAATTTATTTTTTTATTAATAACTATAGAATTATTTGTTTGGTTTTTATTTTTACTTTAATTTTTTGAAAAACCAGTATATCTTTTTTTGGTTTGTGGGAAGATAACAAACAAATAAGTGAAAATGAAGTAAACAATTTAGATCCGTTGGATTGTAATATGGATAGTAATGTGGTATACAAGACTTAGAAGACTGTTATACTAAAGATTTTAATAATTTGTAAACATGGAAATAGATTCAAAATTTGCAATTATAAACAAAAGCGATGTAGAAGATGATAAATTATTTCATTTAAAAAAACGAGTAAGTATTATTAATTTAGGATTTTTTAATTATCAGTAGGTTCATCGAATTAGCAGTAAGTATTTATTTCATCGCGCAGTGTAAATATTTTTCAAGAATGTATGAATTTATTTTAGTTTTTTTTTATGCAATAAGAACGCATTAATCAAATTTAAGTGTTGTTTCTAGTAGTAAATAAGATCTAATTAATAGTTTGATGCTTAGGAGGATAATAATTATCAAAAGTAGAACATTTCAGTACTTTTCAAAATAATCAGGAAAATCGAAAAAAGCGGAATATAATATACGTAACACCGTATTTTGACAAAATCAATTTTATTTTATTGTTTTAATTCAAAAAATTATAATTGTATTATATTTTCACTAAAAACGTATTACGCTTTTTCTAGACATAACGATCGCGACCTACTTAATATTAAAGTAGTTTAATTATATAATATCATATTTACAACATTTTAAAATATTATTTTTTTATAATTTGTTATTAAAATGTGATGATAACATTGATGTTGCAAAAAATAAAGATATTGATACGGAACAAAAGTATAAGCATGTCGAATTAAGAGACGTCATGTAATTTTTAATAAATAACAGTTATCCATCGTGTATACAGAAGCGCAATGCTAAATCCAATTTTCGAAAACTGTGCAAACCTTAAGGTATTAAGAATGGAAAATTAGTTCATAAGAAAACTAAAGTAAGTGTTATATTAGATAAAAGGGAAACAATTAAAATAATAAAATGATTCATAGTGGTTTTAATGAAAGTGAAGAATTATCCACATTATTATTTCACAGAGGACGAGACACAACATAACGTATGATAAAAATAAGATTAAAATTATATTTAATTTAAAATAATAAAATATATTCATATAATATTTAAAAAGGTGGGTAAGTACCGCTCTGCAGTCCAGTAGGTATCTAAAGTAGGGATTATAAATCCATGAGACGAAAAAAAATCTTTGAGGGCAAGTAAAAATTAAAATATTTATATTTTATTTTATTTTTAATAATAAAAACAATAATATATGTATGTAATATTTTTTATAATTTAATGGCACGCTTCAAAAAAATTACCTGATCACCCCTGATTTAGAGGGTCACCATTTTGGATGTGATAATTTTGAATTCAATGATATAAAACCATTATATACGAAAAATGATTCAGAGTGAAGACGCTATGTCACACTATTATAATTTCAAGATTTTGAGTAATTTTGTAGAGTGGATTAGAATTCATGGATTAGAAAAGGTTAGATTTTTTCGCAAAACAAGTTTTTGATAAAATCAATTTTAATTATTTGGCTTAACTCAAATCAAATAACCGTATATCTTATTTAAATTATCGCCAAAAGTTATTAGCATTTTCTGTACATGGTAAAATTTTCAAAATATGTTGACTCTTTTTTCGGCTTAGTAAAAAAGCTTGAAAATTGAATACAAGATTCCTCATAAGTTGTTTTAATAGCAGTTCAAAAATATTAAAGATACATAATCACAACTTTTTATTAGAAACATTAAATGTTACAACTTTGAAAAATCAAGAAAAAGTGTAAATAGTTTTGTGGTTAAATAATTTTAAAATGTTCAATTTTAGATTCTGAGCACAGCAAGGAATGTATTCATTTTACAATAATGTGTGTCGTTTTCTATCGTAAACACGATAAATAGTTGAAATAATGCTTTGATTTTCTTCATTGGTATCTTTTTGGTAGGAAAATGAATCTAGTTGGTATTTTTGAATGGTCATTTTTAAAAATTCCCAATAGTTTTGAAAAGCGTTAGGAAAGAAAACAAATTAAGGAAAAACGGGAATTTTTACACAAAACTGGTTTTTGATAATATCGATTTGGTTGTTTTGGCGTAAGTTAAAAAATAATACACGAAATTTCCACCAAATGTTTTAACAAACCATAATATTTTCAATTTATTTTGACTTTTTTTTGAACTATTTATAGATATAGGAAATTTTTGATATATATATTTTTTTATTATTATTATTATTGATAAAAATGTTTTCAATCAGTTAAAAGGCTTAAAAATTTGATACAATGTTCTTCATAATTTGTTATAAGTAAAAATTAATAAAAAAAGTTGAACGTAAGTTAGAATTTCAACAAAATACGTAAAAATCATGAAAATTTGAAATTTTTTTTGGTTTAGAAAATCATAAAAAATGTTCTGTTTAATCTAAGATTTGAAAATTTAACACAAGATTCTCTACATGTTTTTATAACTTAAAAAAAAAAACTGAAAAATCAAACTAATTTTTTATGAGGGTTTAAAATTAGGCATTAGATATTAACCTGTAAACTACCGATTTTTCAGGAAATGATTTTCTTATTTTGTTGTAATTCAAAAACAAATAACTGTAGACACTTGAAATTTTTACCAAATAATGAGATTATCATTTTTTATACGCTATAAGATTTTAAAAATATTTTATGGCTTTTTTTAGCTAATTGTAGGTATAAGAAATTTTAGATTTTTAATTTTTTTTTTTTTATTAATATTGATAACAATCTTTTCGTTGGATCAAAAAGTTTAAAAATTTAGTACAAGATTCGTCATATATAAGTTTTATAATAGTAGATCAATAATATTAAAATTATTTAAGCACAATTTTTTTTATAAGCATTTAAAATTCAAATTTTGACCAAAAAATTCATTAAAATATTGAATATTTGCAAATTATTTTTTAGTTAAAAATTTATAATACGATTACTTTTTATAACTAATGATTGGAATTTTAAAATATAGTTTCTTGTAAATAGTTAATATTTTTAGCTAACAAATCAAAAAATATATTAGCATACATTGTTATTTTTTATAGATATTTTAAGTTCAAATTTGGACAAAATTAGATATTTAAACTAACGATATTAGTTATTTCGTCATAATTTAAAATATTTTTGATGGATGCTTGAAACTTTTAAAATATATTATTTTATTTTAGACACTCAATTACATTTTTAAACACAATGTTTTTTGCAAAAATTAATTCAACCTACTGTAGTATTAATAGTAAAATTAATTATTTTAATAGCAATAATATCTTAAAATACACTGAGTTATGTAGGCTGATGCAGTCCGTCTTCATTCAGAATCGTTTTTCGTATATAATAATTTATATCATTGAATACAAATTTAACACATTCTTGAAAGTGACCCACCATACAGCAAAGCAGTACCCACTTGCCGACCTTTTTACAATTGAATAAATTGTTTACATTATTTATGTTTTGTGTACATATTAACCATTTAAGCAATTTTTCATTATTTTTATCAGATTTTAGTAGGACTATGAATCATGATGCACTTTACAGAAATCGAATACAGTACTATAACATTATTTTGTAGATGTAAAAACAGTTGACTGTTTAATTCATTGTTATCTTCAAATTTATGAATTCACAAACGTTAAATTATCGTTTGTAGATAAATAATGATTTTTATTCTTCTTCTTTTGGTCTATAGATTTTTCCTTAAAGATATAAATTTATGTTATACATTTCACCTAACATTGAAATAAACGTAACCTAACCTAACCCCTGATATAAATGTACCTATCTATAGTCGCGGTTTATATAAAATGTATAAATATGGGACCTTTTTTTCGTATACCATATTTATCTATGTAATGAATAACGACTAATGGTAATAGGTATACTTACTAAAGCATACGGATTACGGACTAATGCCAGTGCATTATAGTAAGGTGCCCATAGTTTTATAACATTTCAATATTGAATTTGGTAAATTAAATTTCATTTAATCTGTGGTAGTGGTTCAATAGTTCTTGAGAGCATAATTTAGATTAAGAATTTTTTCAAAAATAAGTAGGTAATACATGATGCGAAATATGTTATTTTATTGAGTATCACTAATGCCGGAAACAGATTAGCTGGGTATTATCGATAAAACAGACATACACACTTCCATAATCACAATATGTACATACGACGTACCTATTTACGGTATTACTGTATTAGTCATAAACTCATATAAATGCATTATGCACAGAATACAGATATAGATAATATATTATTATTACTAAGGTTAGGATGTTTATGCACTAAAAATGTATGAATATGTGTGCACTTATGCACTAAAAAATAGCTAAATATGCATGAAAAATTTGAAAAATATATATTAAAAAATAAAAAATGTGACAAAAGAAATTTGAATTTTCTAATTTATTGTATAAAATTAAATACAATATAAAAAAATACATTTAAAAAAAAATTGAATTGAACGATTATTGTTTGTTTTAAATGTTCTGTTGTAAATCTTTGTCTATTTGGTGGTAATAAGTTTTTGAATCTATTAAAAGAAAAATCTCCATGTAAAAAATTGTATTTATTTAAATAATATAAAAAATTATAGTTGCCTGAAAAACTCCCCTTCACTTCAACAGACGTAATTGGTAAAAACTTAAAAAATGCGAAATCTTCCGTAGTTAATTCCTCTTTGATCCCCTCAATGATTTCAAGTTCTCCATTAAGTACTTTTGAAATTTGACATACTTTTTTGAATCCACTGTTTTTCTCAAGAACCGTTTTAAATTTACTATCATATTTCGTTACCTATTTGCCTACCGGCTTTGTTAATTTTATCTGTTGTATTTTAGACTATTAATATTGCTTCTGACAAAAGCAGACCGAATAATTCAAGACGAGTTATATAGGCTGATAAAAACCCATAGTTTGATTGAATGTATACTAAAATCAGTGCTCGTCTTGTGGGGGGGGGGACGCAGGGGGACGGAGTCCCCTAACTAATTTTTCAAAAATTTTAGAGTACCCTTACTTTTATTTTTAAGGCTTAGTAACGTTTAATAAGTGATAGGGACGCTCTTTTTTTTATAGTTAACAGAGTCTCCCTATTTTAATTTTGCCAAGTCAAGCACTGACTAAACTTATTTCTATAGATGTATCATTCAAAAGTGTATGACATTTTTGTATAGCTACAACATATTCTAAATCCAGTTTATTAAGAATTTTGCGTATATCAGAAAGATGATCTGCATAATAAATAGCCACATCTAATCAAGTTTCCCAGCGTGTTATTACAGGTGTTGGGGGAAGTGGCACTGTGGGTGCTTCATCTTTAAATATTTATATTCTAGTTGGTGTTTTTAAAAATACTTTTCAGATATAAATATAAAATTACGGTATTTTTCAACATTTATTTACAACGAAAACCGTCAAGTATACGCTTTAAAACATAAAAAACACAAAATTATATACTCATAAATAAAAAATGGTAAAATATGCAATTATATGCAAAATAAGCTTTTGATATTTTGAATAAAAATATCATGAAAAACATTTCTATACAAGAACGGAAGCTATTGGACAACCTAAAAAAATATGCAAAATCATAAACATCCTAACCCTAATTATTACTTTTTTCGCTAGGCAAACATATAGTTTGATATTGACTATTAAGTAGTACTATATCTAAAAGTGGGTAAGTGAAAAAAATTAACTCAAGTCAAATAAGTTAAATTAAGCGAACACAAGATCGTTAAGAGTGTCTGTCAGGCGCTCAGTGTCAGCTAGTTTGTTTCCTTTCTCAGACTTAAGAACAACATAAACAAAACGCATTCACATAAAATCAGTTTTTATGGTTTTTAAGTTATCATAGAGTAAATTCACCTATAACAAAAATTATAGAGAATAATATTTTTGATGGTTTGATATATAATTGTTATAAACTATTTTACTTTATATTCAACTTTAAAAATAAAAAAATTGATGTGACATTGTTTTGAGACAATATTTAAACAAATCGATGTCAAATCCTCAAAAATATTCGTTTGGGTACTAAAAAAAAAAAATGATTTTGTGGGAATTCATTTTGTCTTATGTTGCACGAGGGCCCGACGAGAGATAACAAGTACTTGCGCTGATATAGTGACATCTACTCATCCACTTAAGTTAGAAGTTAATAGTTAAAAAAAAATCTAACTCGCTAGATAGATTATTATTGAATCAATTGAAAAAATCTGTTATTAAAACTGTAAATTAGGTAAATTAGTTCTTAAGAAAATAATAATAAGATAATAAGAAAATTAACATATCTACTAGTTACATTTGAATCTATCACTCTACCTATATACGCCTATATCAAATATAAATTATGGAAGTATGAGTGTATTCATTTAAAAACATTTAAAAAAAATTATAAATCTCCCCGCCCCATAAACTTGTGCAAGTAATGCAAATGTGCAATTGACAATAGGTCCGGTCCATAATCCACACCGTTGATATTAAACTTATGGATACAGAGTTGTTTAAAAATATGCTAGTCAACACATCTGATAGCATTGTTAACCGCAATATATTTTCACAGCATCTGTTTTCACTCTTGCTTAAATGTTAGTTTCTTTGTTGCCCAAAAGCTTTTGTGTGAAGCTTTTGCGAGTGAGAAACATTATTTCTCTCCGTCATTTTGCCAAAAAACATAATTAGCATAGTATTTATACAATTATACTAGTATAGTAGGTAGTATAAGTAAAAGAAATTTTTTAATGAATAAGGAATGCCATATCCATATTTTGTTTAATATATCAATAGTCCCACCAACTGTTAACGAAATAATATGACAGATAAATAGACAATAATAGATAGAAGTATATAACTATATATAAGATAAGACTAATGTAATAAACTAATAAATAGACATTGGACAACTTATTTGGTAAAAAAAAATCTGGGACTAATATTGGAGTATCAGTCATTAGACATTTGATATTTTGAACACAACTATGTTATACAAAGTAGATGACTAGATCAAAAGTAAATTCATGACAAAGTACATATTTCGTTACGACTTTTGACGCTTGAGTATTGACTATTGAGTAGATTCATTTTAAACTTTTAAAGAAACATGTTTTTTTCTTTTTGAACATCAATTATCAACGGAAAACAATCATTAGAATTTGGACGAAAAGTGTGACCAACCTATTTTTTTGCAAATCATGATTTAATGGATTAATTTAAAATATTGGCGAGCAAAAAATAGTTGTTTATATAAGTCAGAATTTCTAAATAAAACTTACTATAGTAGTATGATTCACTCATTTAATAACGAAACTTGTGTATTCCTTTGTTTAAAACAGAGTTTTCTATATTTATTGTATTTTCGAATTAATGTACAGGATACATTGTTTTATGTAACATGGTCACACTGCAAAGCTCGTTATCGGTCGTTGTCCCCTGGAACGGCTGTAGGCTTCCCGTTGCCTTCGCCTCGCCCTTTGCCTATGGATTGCTTCCATTGTTTACCCTCCTCATTTTTTAGATTTACGTATTTTTTTTTTTTAGTTTTAGTTTCTGAGTTTTTTTTACTATTACACAGTTTATAATTTTGTTTACCGACATACAATTCACACTATTAATTTTTGTATTGTATACTTTTGATTATAATAAGTTTACCGGTTTTTTTAGAATGGCTCCGAAAAAGAGAGAAAAAGAACTAGATAAAAACCGAATGGATCACGCACAGGCCGATCATGAACTTTTCCTACAAGCATTTGAAAGTAAGTTAAAGTTGGTAATATTAGGTGCCTACCTATTCTTGCTGTTAAATTATAATTTTGTTAAATTTATTACTCATCACTATTAAAAGAAAAACTGATATTGGTAATATAATGCTTGATTTAAAATCTCAGAACCTAAGTACTGTCTGTATTTTAACCAACTAAAACTAACTATATAGCAATATATCTAAATAATTAATGATTCAAAAAAATAAAATTAATACATATTTTAATTTTAATATGTTTGTTATTTTAAATTGATGTCTTGTACGTAAGTTTGATATAAATAATTACTTTTGATTTATAGCAACAAACATTTTATCATTATAATAGGTAATTAATTGATGGACTGAAACTTAGATTAATTTTTAATTTAGGTTTTCTTATTTTTATTTTTAAAAATACAAGTAGGTATGTTTTAGATATTTTCTTAATTTTCAAATTAAATTACTGTCTTTTTGGAAAAATATAATTATGACCAGGTATGGAATATAAGCCGAGACGGTTTTTGAATAATCGATGAAGTCCAGTTTTCATTTTAGTTCTTAATATACCTAATAGTAAAATGTTTTTAACTGTTGCTTGGATTTTTTTTATTTTATAATTTTACTTATTTGTGTTTGGGTATTTTTTTAAAAACTTACACTATTATTAGGCTTATTTAAAATTATAGTTTTTCCATTCTTTTATTATAGGTACATAATTTTCTCTTCCTGATTGTTTATTTATTTATATCATTAAAATATAGTATAAAATAATATAGGTACATATTATAATTAAGAAAAACTATTTTTCAGAACCCACCCAGATTTACAAATATTTAAGGAATCGTAGTTTGTTTTCGGTAAGTTTAAAAATATTAATTTGAATATGCAATTACTTTTAATATTGGCTGTGTTCTTACATTATCGTTATTTAATTTCCATTTAATATTTATATATAATCGATGACACTAAATATAATATGTTTTGTAATGTAAAAATATTGTAATTAATTACAATAAAATATAATTAAACAATACAAAAATAATTTTAATTTACTTATTAATATTGTAAACAATTAATAACAATTTTTATGTTACCTACTTTATTAAGTTACTTATGTGTTATAGGCAATAAAGTAATGTTTAATTTGTGTTTATTAATTTTCATTGTAGTATGTCCAAAAGTTATAAGTATTTCTTTTTTTTTTTTTTTTGTTAAAGTAACATTTTAAGGCAAAAGTAATAGTTTATATTTGACTGTTTTCTGATCCCTGATATTGTATTTACCAGGTAATATTATTTATAACATGGAGTACATTTTTGGGGATGGCAGAATATAGTAATTTTTTTTTTTTCAAATTATATCTTTGTACTTTATTAACTTAAAATACTTAATAGAAAAATACCCTGCCCCTCTTTTACATATTATAAATCAAAAGTTATGAGTATAATATTATAATAATATTTAAAATTAATTTGTTACCTACATCTAAAATTGTACTAATATCCATTAAGTATGAACAATTAATGATTGGTGTTTATTAATTATATAAAGTAGGATTAAATGACTTTGAACTGTTCAATGACTTGCTCTAGTTATGGTACCTTTAATAATATATTAATGTATTATTTATGTAAATAAGTTGTTATATTCTAAACATAGATAAATATTATTTGATTTTAAAATTGATTTTTCTATGATTTATAACATGTTTCAGCCATTATTTTTAGTTAGAACTTTAAGCTACATGAGAGCAAATCGTCCAAGACCTAAACGCCCAAAAAAGAAATTAGACATTGATTCGTTGTTAAACAATGTAGAAAATCAAGTTTATGAAAAGAAAACTTTTAACAAACGATACTTGACAATAAGTTATATTGGATATTTTGATGATAAAAGTAATTTTATTATACTGGTTTCACATTTTAGTGTTATTATAGTAAAATAATAACATAAAAAATATCTTTTATTTTTTTTTAATTTTACAGTGAACAATACAAATGGACCTGTTAAAATTGAAACAACACTCGTGAAAATATGTCACAAAAAACGTAAAGATGTTTGCCCATATACAACGGTAAAATAATACATTTTTTAAGTATAATTGAATTATTTTAACAAATTACATTTTAGGTCTCTTTTGGCTTATCATCTGTTCCTGTTAACCCAACTTGTTCTCAATTAACATCACAATCTGCAATAGTGTCTATTCCTGTTGAATCAGTTAATACTCTACAAGGACATGTATCCAAATCACATCATTTATTAGTAAGAGTTATAAATGTAATTTCAAATTCAGATTCTGAAAACACTGGTGAGTAAAATAATAATTATTTTACATATTGTAAATCATTGCTATAAATTATAATTAAAAAATACATTTTGAATGTTACTTAAGTACCTATAGTTGTTTTAAGCAATTCATAAACTTTTCATCAGAAGTAGTTTAACTGAGGAAAAACTCATAGAATAAATATTATTCAATATATTTTTTAATTTATTATTGAGTTATACATTTTATTGAATTTTTATGTTGATAATTTAATTTATGAAATTAAAACAATATTCATAGAAAAATATGTAAGAAACTATATTTAATTTATTTAAATCTTATTTTATTTTTATGTTTTATAATAAGAATTTTTATAAGGATAAAATATTTATTTTATAATTAATTACAGATTTTTTTAAATATATTAAATTTATATAAAATAAATATTCTAATGCTTAAAATGTTTTGACAAAAAAAATAAAAATAATAGTTTTAGTTAAATTTATAGTAATTTATTCTACATATTATTTTGAATGGTATTGATTATTTATTATTTTATATGTATTTTAGTTGAGTGGTATGCTCAGCTATTTTGAAAGGGGGAGTCATTTTTGACTATTTTCAAACCATAATATATAGCATTACATAAATATACTTTCACTGCTTTATTATATATTTTATGAGAGAAAAATATAAGCCTAAGAGGGAGAAAATGACACCTTCATATCCTCCCTGTTTTAGTTAGTAATAATTTTGTATTTAACATGATGTCTTAATTTCAGAGCCGAGTCAGAAAAAAAGAAGGATGAGTGTTAAAGAGGGTAATGGTATAGTTAAAAAAGAGATTGGTGCAAATTTAATAATACATGACAAACAAAATCGATGTTTGCTTAAAGATGGTGATTATGATTGTCTTATAGAAGAAATTAGTGGCGAAAGTCCCAATTTAAGTACCGGAAAATCGTGTTCATGGGAACGCCTTAAAGTACATAAATATCTATTTTAATTATCATTTTAACCCAATATGAGGTTTTTTTTATATTTAATATTTCTTATAATTGTAGGAAGTAAGGGCTGGACCACAATTTAGTGCATTTGAAAGTCGTAAAAAGATCAAACTACGTTTAAAGTGGTCAACAGAGCCTAATAGTACTACTGTTGTTTATCCTCTCGTTGATAATAAAGAAAATAATTGGCCAAGTATTAAATATATATATATATATTGTTAAAACTTTAAACTAATTTTTAATGTAGCTAATATTTTTTTAGCATCAAATTCCAGAAGAAGTAGTAGTGTTCAAAATGCAAACGGTTCTCTGGATTCTTCATCTAATAAGTTGAAAATAGTTTACCAATTCTTATATAATAATAACAGTCGTCAACAGACTGAAGCTAGTGAAGATTTACACTGCCCATGGTGTACATTGGATTGTTTTACACTATATGCATTACTTAAGCATTTGAAGTTATGTCATGCCCGGTTTACATTTTCTTATGTTGTAAGTTGTATTATAATTTTTTTTAAGCTGGATTTGCATTAAACTAAAATTTACAGCCAACAGGATCTGGTGCACGAATTGATGTTGCAATAAATGAGCACTATGATGGTTGTTATATTGGTAGTCCACAAGATTTAATTGCACAACCACAAAGAGATGAATCAAAGAATGTTGGTTATCGTATAACTAGAGTTGGTCCTGTTAGACGTGCAGTTGTATCAAAAATAGTAGTTTGTCACCCAAAACGACTCAGGCGTGCTTCATTGTCCGAGTTTCTACATGAATTAGAAGATACTGATGGATATGATGGCCAAAGGCCATATGTTACTGGACATAATAGGTAAATATAAAGATTACATATTCTATTCAAGTAAAGAACTGTACTTGGCGGCGACCAGATTTTGTCTGGCGGCAGTCAGGCAACTCCTGTTTGTCCTGACAGAGTCAACCATCATATACCTGCTGTGGAGTAATGCCATGCCGCTGTGCACAGCAAGTTGACCACCGGGAACAGTTCTTAACTTAAATATAGTATTTAAAAGGTGACACGGACTTCAATGAATACTTTTTTGGTAGTATAGTGGTAAGTATCTCGCTGTCATGAAGGAGATTGAGGTTTGATTCCCCTCTGGTGAACTATTTTTACGCAGACTGCAATTATTTAAATTGTTGATTGTCATTGTCCAGTCACAATTGGTATTGTGTAAGAAGTGAAGATAAAACACAGCCACCAAATACAAAATTGAATGTACAATGGATATTAATTTTTATTACAAATTTATAATAATATTATTAAATATTAATATGAGTTACACTCTGTCACTCATAATTGTTGGTGGTTGTCATTGCGGACCTATTATGCATGATACATCATCAAGGTAAGTAACAGCCTTTGCCACATGTCTGTGTGTACACATATGGCCGGATTGGTTAGGGATCCCACTTTCCTTGACCAGGTAAGGTGGAAGAGTCAACCGAGTCATGCTGTTATAATGTCTCAACGTGGGTGTTGTTATACTTCGTACTTAAGACTGCTGTGAATCGTGTCAAAGTGTTACATTTAATGTTAATTATCATGTAATAACCAAACTACAGATTATTTAAAGCACCAACACCAAGATTAAATCAGTTCTTATGTTCTTTAAAGCTTATATACCAATGCAAGCCATTTATATTATGTATATTTGAAATGAATCAAGAAAAACACATTCTGTGATTTTTTTCTTAGATTCATTTTAAAACTAGATAATATATAAGGTTTGCATAATTATTTTTAATGTATTACATATAATAGCTAATTTTATAAAATAACAAATATAACTTTCAGATTATATCACCATACATCAACATGTCTTCCTATTTATCCACGAGAAATGGATGTAGATAGTGAAGATGAAAGTGATCCTATATGGTTGAGGAAAAAGACTGCAATGATGATTGACGAATTCACTGATGTTAATGATGGAGAAAAAGAACTTATGAAATTGTGGAATTTGCATGTTATGCGAGAGGGGTATGGGTGAATATAAACAATATACTATTATATTTAATAAAATTATTCACATATAATTGTAAATAATTAGTCTAATTATTTATATTTTACTTTCAGATTTGTTGGTGATTGTCAAATATCATTAGCTTTAAGCATGTTTGTTGAATCTAAGGGTAGATATATTCTTAGGAATAACTTGTATAGGAATTTTATGTTACATCTGTGTAACTTGTGTGACTTACGTCTTATAAGTCCAGTGACCTTCTATACAACTATACAAAAATTACAAGATATTTTAACAATTGATTCAGAAGCTAGCAATGTATTGTATGAATCTTTTGAAGCACAGCGAAAATATTGGCGTGAGGAAGGTGCTAAAAAAGCAGAAGATCGTACTGAAATTAGGTGTTTGGTACAAAGTCCATTACAGTCGGATATTGGTACTAGACGTAAACCTGCTGGATCATTTTACCCATTAAAACTTCAAGATAAATTAAAAGGGAAAGTGATTAAACAACAAAATGGCCGTAAAGGTGGAAATTCTACAAGACAAAATCCTCCTGCCACTAAAAATGCAAACATTATTGAAGAAAAGAAACTTGATAAAAAAAGTGACAAAAAGGGAGGGTCTACAACTAGATCTCAATCTGCTGTGCGAACTGATAAGCCAGAAAAACCAGTAGAAAAACGTAATAGCACATCTTTAAATGGTGAAGATCATAAAATATCTGCAACTCTCACAGTGCGACGTAGGACTTTCCCTATATTGACTGATAAGAAAAAACCAGTTCCTGAAAAATTGTCGACAAATGTGTCTGAATCTATAAGGCGGAAGTAAATAGGTAAATATTGTTGTGATAATTTTGACATGAATTGTAAAATTAAATCAAATTTCCCAATATGTCTATAATGAGTTATTAATTACTGTCATAAAGATTTTGTAACTTTAGATACAAAGAGAACTATAAGATGTTCTTATTTTTGTAATTATAAATTTTGGTTTTATTATTATTAATCTCTGTACAGTGGATAAAAAAAATCTAAGGACTCGGTCTTATAAATAAAATTATTAAATCATTTTCATACTAGTTACACCAAAAATGCTTTAAAATAATTGTTCCATACAATAAAAGAATTCTTGAATTATGATATTATTACTTTGAAATTATAAACATCATATTATATATTTAAATTAATAGAATTTTAGATGTTATTTACTTTATTAGGAATAATATTTGTATAGTATTATATTTCATACAATTATTATAATACTTCAGTTAGCATTCATATGTTTATGTTATTGTTTTCCAGCCGAGTATTATCAAACAATGAATGCTAAACGAGACATTTTGAAGTAATTTTAAATATAAAGTTTTGTCTCAATTTTTTTCCTTACTCAAGTACAATTCATGTATAATTTGAAAGTTACCGTGTAATACTGAATTATTTACTATCACAGTTGTATGTTTTTAATTTAATTTTATAAATATAATATATTGCATACTTGATTATGACCAATATTACCACAAAACTTTGGAATTTCATATACAATAATTATTAAATAAATGAAATTAAACTAATTTTAATAAAAAAAAAAAAAAATTAGGGTCTATGTGGCTAAAATATATTTAAAATTTTTCTTAAAACTGCTGTTTTATAAATATTTAATTGTAGCTACCAAAACAGGGTTATTGTTCCACTGTGCATTGATTAAATAATATATATTGTTCATATTTTTCACAATTGGAGTAAGTTTTATTTACATATAATAAATTATAACAATTGTAATAAATTATATACCATTGAAATTAAAATAGTCGTTTTTAATATTTGTATTTAATCTATGAGTACAGTATTCTTTGGTTATGTGTTATAAAGTGCAATATAGCATTACAATATTTCCATACAATCACTCATGAAAAACAATCTATAAAATATGTTAGTATTTCAATATCATTGAGCTAGCACTAGCAACCTGTATTATGTGTTTTAAATGCAGATTGTAGTTTTTGGCTTTACAATCTTACATAATTATGTATACCTATTTACTTTTATTATTTTAAAGATTTTTTTTATCTGTTAAGAGTGCAACTGTTAGAAATGTTAATCCTAATAATTATTTACTCGACATTAGATATTAATCTAGACATTTAAAATTGTATGTAATGGTTTAGTTATTTATTTGATTTAATATTATAATTATATCACTGAAATAATTGGTTTTATTTATAAACATATTTGAAAATAACTTTTTTCTTTGTTAAGGCAATGTTGTTCTACATAAATTTATTTATTTCTAACACTAAATAAAAAAAACTCGTATGTATAAACATTTTATTTCAATGAACAATGAAATAAATAATTAAGCCTACCAATTTATACACAAGTAGTTATAATTAATATATATTTCACATTGGGTTTGAAATAAAAACATAAAATTTTAGTTTTGGGTGTATTCACATAATATTTATACAGGGTTTTTTTTTCATAAGATTGTACTTACATAATTATTTATTATTCTTTTATATTTTATCTGTGGCTATAATTTAATTTAAAATTATTATTATTATTATTATTTTTTTTTTTTTTTTTGTTAATTAAATATAATTATTTCTAGTAAATTATAACAGTTCAACCATTTTAATATTGAAAAAGTACTCTTATTATAAAAATCCATTATAATTTAAATAAAATTGCACTTGCCATGTTTGATTAATGTATAACATTAAATATCATTAGACCTTTAAGTTATAGACTGAAGGTAATTTACATATTTTTAATTAAATAAAATAATGTTATGGCCAAAATGGTGTTAATATGATTTTAAAAAAATAACGTACACCAAATTCTGACTTTCTGTGGCCAATTGAATACAATTTATGATACTCATATTTGAAAATAATGAAACTTAACAATATCCCTTTAGTATATAAAAATAATATACATTTGTGTAAAATGACTTTTTTCAAGCTCTTTAATTTTAAAGATTGGATTTATTTGTTAAAACTAAATATTAAGAATTCTCAATAAACTAATTGATTTATAATTAATATTTAGCAATTTATTGTCAAAAAATACTAGTAATTTGTTTCATTTTCACTGCCTTTAGTTAACTGCCTTAGTATTTAAACAATGGTAGGCATTTAATTATTATTTATTATTTATAGACAAAAAACCAGCTTTATATATATATATATATATATATATATATATACTATTATTTTTTTATGTTATAATATTTAATGTATAATATATTATTATTATTATTATATTAAAAATTAAAGTGAATTGACTGTATTAGAACTTCTATCATTCTTATAATAAATTATTGTTATACATCTGATTCAATCATAATACAAATATTATATCAATGTATAATTTATATTATATTAAAAATATTGTGTCCATATTATACTGCTTGCTTTCACATTATATTATGAAAATTAAATTGGGATGTAAAATAGGACTGATTCTAAAAGTATAATGATCTAGTGGTAGTAGAATACAAATTATTTTTTATTGTGTATTTTATGCAAGTACTCTCAAATTAATCATTTTTCATTCTTTGTAGATTGCAACACATTTGTGTTATATTTTTACAATTATTTCTAGTTTTTCATCATATAATAAAACCTTATTGTTTTTCCAAGACACCTAAAATAAAACTGGCCTAGAAAACTCCTAACTAATGATAGAAAATAACTGCCTAAATGAGTTTTAATTTTGAACTGGTGTCACTGAAATCTTTTAATACAAGCATGCAATGTCTATATATTCCTTAACAGTCTTTATTTAGTGTTTTGTATACATCACCGTTTTCATGCAAAAAGAGAAAAAAAATTTAATTATATTACATAATTTTATTTTTTTCCACTTGGTCACTTTTCCACGTTGTAAATTATATTGTGACGTAGTCTTGAAAAATTTTACCAAGTGATAAAACAAAATAATGGTGAAGTAATACAAATTTAATATTTATAATTATTTTTACTTGTATCACTTTTTGCATGACGATAATTATATACAGATTTTAAATATATATTTTTTTTAAATAAAAATCTTTATCTTGTGTCCTTTTTGTTATTCTTTGATTTACAGAACATTAAATCTAATTTTAAGAGATTATAAGGAAAATATATTTATAGGTTGAAAACTTGTACAACAAATACCTTTTTTGCCATACTGACTATGTTGATACATTTTTTATCAGTTGTTAAGTAATGAAGTGCATATTTTTATTTGGTATATCATATATCTTTGTATAATTAATTTATTGTAAATACACGTATGAATATACTATGTATAATTAGTAGACAATCAGTACTTTATATTCCTATGAAAAATTTTTGATCTGGAGTATTCTATTTTATTCGCTGATTAATTATATGATAAATAAAAAAAATATTCAATAACTAGGAATTTTATAGAATACTTATGACAGTTTACATGAGAAAATCGATTAATTTAATGGGTCACTAAATCATGTTTAAAGGACCATTAACTCATTATTGATTCATTAAATGTTTAATCACTGTTCATGCAACCCAACACTAATGGCAAAAAGTTACTATGTTAATTATATTTTACAAATGAGGTTCTTAAGGTACTGTGTATTAAACTTTAACTAAAAATTACAATTTATAATGCAAATCAATTCGTTCTTATTATTTACTTAATATAATCAGGAATAATAGTGCCGACATAAGCACATAGTTACAATAGAATATTTAAATTAATATAATAGAATTTCGGTTTGAACTAAATGATTAATAACTTCAGAGTTGATTTGGAATGGCACACGACCTGTAAATGATGTAATGGCTTTTGCCTTTTCTCTGATGTATTCCAACTGAGCATGCATTAGTTCTGGATTCCTGGCTGACTTGTTTGATTCTTTTTTGATGTCACTGTATTGTGAATATAGCATGTTCATTGTGGCTGTCATCACTCCTGGTACAATTCTTAATATTAATTCATTATACTTCTTAAATGAACCAAGCCGTTTCTCCACCTGATTTATAGCCAATGGTATCAAACCAATTGTCTGAAGCACATCAAATGCTAATGTGTATTTGTGATTATTGTAATGTTCAAAAAATATAAAAACACTCTTCAACATGTTAAATGTAAAAATTGCTTCCTCAGACACATTAACTTCGACTCCTGTTATTCGCTGACTTAAAACTTCAGCATAGTCATACACTTTGTTTTTCATGTTTGGAGTTTTATCCATTGAAGAAAATATATCTGGTTGAATGACCCGGCTCAACATAATGTTGGCAAGTTCGAGTACTTTGTCATACTGACCCACCAACTCGTACAATTTAGCTGACACCTCGAGATCACACTTTTGTTCTGCAAGTGTAGCTGTAGTTCTGATAATATCCATTTTCAGTGTTTCTGATACTATTAACGAGTCCAAAATACCGTTTTGCTTTTTACCTTCTGGCTTCAAGTATCCTAACATTTTGTCATATTCATCCGTTTCAATTACAAGACCAGCTATATAGGAAATGAAAAGTGTTGACCCTTCAAATTCAATATGTCTTAGGCAATAATAATAGTTCATGGCCATTTTAAGGTCTTGATTTTCAAATTTGGCACAGTAAATTTTCATCATTCTAGCTATATTTAATTTTTCTATTTGATTATTGTCTTTGTATAAAATTGGCTGATTAAAATCACTAGGCAAGTACAATAAACCCAATTCGTTCAAAACTATAGATACGTGTATGGCATGACAACAAAGTTTTGGGTGACGGAAAATAAATTGAATAGCCGATTCAAATTGACCAGTTAAGAAAAGCAGTTGGAAATATGACATAGGCTGAACATCACTGAATTGATCTTTGTATTCATCATAGATCATCGATTGAAGTAAAGGATATGTGAGCTTGTCTTGATCATTTCTGACTTGACATAGTTTTAACCATAGATAATCGTCTGCAGTCTTGATCACATCTGAATGTTTACTCGACACATCAATAGCAGAGACTAAAGAATAAATAACTTTTTTGAATGGATCATTGGAATCCCATGCCATTGACGTAGAAAATCCCTGATCGTTTAAGTTAATATAATTATGATTATTTTTTATGTTTTTAAAAACATTTAGTAACACTGGATCCTGATTATTTTTTTCTAATGTGCGTACAGCAGATTCTAAATCCCCACAGCGAATTAGATAGTATACCAGTGGCCAAAATGGAACACCATCATAAAATAACTTATCGGGGTTGTTGTACTGATTGATGTAGACACTTACAAAACTTCGTACAATTGGATAAGTACCTGGGATTCCACCAAGTTTTGCTTTGGACAAGTGGCTCTTCACATAGCCTTTCATGTACACAATATACCTCTGTTCAAGATAGGTTCTGGCATTTGTAATCATTGTGTTTTGGTTAATTGCAGAATTCCTGGCATACTTGACACCATGTTCAGGTACAATTTGACTCATGCATTTGACAATCTTCCACATTTCATTCACGCGGTCATCATGGGCGATTTCTGCTGCTGTTGTGAAAGACTGTAGAATGTCAGTTTGAACTCCGTGGTTTTCTATGTGTTGATTGTATTCGCATAAATGTTTGGCATATGTGAGTTCAGTCTGGTCCAACTGTGTGCTCATGCCAAAGTTGGTGGTATTGAGCTTAGCGATGGATGGCATCACACTGGAACCTGGGCTCGATGATGGATTTGGTACGTAGCCAGGGAACGAGTTGATGATGTTGATCTTCTTGTTCCTCCAACCCCTGATGGTGGCCTCGCTTTGACGCCTGTCAATGAAGTCCTCATTACTTTTCTTCACAGACTCGATCAGGCTGAGTATAGCGTTTTGCACCTCGTTCTTCACAAAACTGTCCACGTCCATGTCGGGCTTCGGGTCCAGCGTATCCATCGAGCTCGCGGAGCTCAGCTTTTCCAACTGCTTGGGCACTTGAGGGGCGTCCACGCCACGGCTGCACAGGAACACATTGCCCTTGGCCTCTACGCCCGGCACGCCGACTTTGGTCCACAGGTTTTCGGCGGCGTCCAACAGTTGTCGGATATTTCGTGTGACGCTCGGCATACCCGTGTCGGTGATGGCGTTGGCTTGCAGCTTTTCGGCCGTCATCACGATTGAATTCCAATCGGTGTTGCCGGCCATTATTAATGTTGTTAATTTATTATAAGGAACACACCACACGGCTAAACCGCTAGACTGCTTTGAATAGTAAATACTACCAAATACAGCAGATACCTACTTAAAATGTCCTTTAACGTATTTCAAATACGATATTTTTCATTTGATAATATGGTTGCTCGAATACATGAAAAAACCATAATATAATAATTATTATATCATGGAAAAACAGCGTCAAACACTCAAATATATTCTTATCAAATTGGACAGTAACCGGCTCGCTACTAGCGCTTCCAGTGAATATTTTGGTGAACTATACACGTCTGTACTCTATACTCGTGATCATGAATCATGATTGTTATGTTATTGCTATAGCATTGAATGAACGAATAGGTTTTTGATTTTTTTTTTCAAACAACGATGTACTAACCATGAACTTTGAGACACAAGTGTCAAGTACTCCATTCCATACTGGATAAGAGGTAGTTACGCAACCTTATTAAAATATATATAGCCATGGCTCGGACAATTAAATTATTTACGTTTCATGTCCCGTTGACCACAGTGAACATATTGGGGAATGGTAAACTACAAATGTAGGTAATCTCCTACATAGACATAGTGTTAACTCCTATAAAAGATAGTGTTAACTCCTACAAACGATAATAAAATGATAATTTTTAAAAAGGTAAAATTTAAATATTAAATTTAATAATGTTCTCCAGTTTAAATCGTTTATTTATTATAAATAATAATCGTATTAAAATAAATCAAAAGTACAAACTTAAAAAATAATGTCTTCGTATTTTAAATTTTTGATATCAAAAATAAAATATCAGTTTTGCGATATATATTATACAAAAATCAACTTAGCTATATATAGTTTTATTTTAGTGTTTATATTTTATCATAAAAATATATTTTTATATTTATTACTTTAAAGTTATCGTTGTTAGCTTTTTGAGATTTTCAATTCCAAAATCGTGTATTCAAATAAAATGTTTTAATGTAGGATATTACCCTATTTTTTTTCAGGTAAAAACGTCTATGTAGGAGATTACAATATCATTTATTTTCAGGTAAAAAGGTTATTTGTGTAGGAGTTTACATTTGGCCAAAATATTTTACTGTTACGGCGCCCAAACTTTTTGTTTTCCAAAAAAAATAAATATTTAGAAGAGCCTAGCGCAGTAGCACCTGAGAGCCTTATATTATTATATTGAATTTGTAAAATAACATAATAACAGCTAAGATATAATGAACTGGCATCGAGTGCAATATCTGTGACCTGTGAGTCAAAAATGGTTCACATCAAGGAAAGCCGGGATCAAGATTCGACTAATTTTAACATGACGTTGCGACTGATACAAATTAAGGTACTAGTGGTTTGGTTTTTAAAATGTAAACATAACAAACATGTTTGAATTGGTAAACAAGCTTACTACGGTTGAAGCATATTTTTAGATATATTTAATATTAAAAATTGACAAATTTTAAAATTTAAAATTTTATTATTGTCGATAATTGGCTTAAATTAAAAAAGTGTCCCAACCGATGCAATGTAAGTTTATTTATTCATTCAAGCATCTTTAAATTTTTAAAATCAAATTGCTGGATGTCCTTATATTTTTGTCAATTTTCGTTTAGTTATTTCACGTTTTAAATTGGTTTTGAATATTTCGATTTAATAACTAAATGACAAATGCATGACATTGTGGTGCAAGGAAGTCATTCAAGTCACACTAATGATCGTTTAATACGTACTACGCACATGCCACACACGCAAAGACTATTACAATTGTCTATACTCCTGAAGAGCGGTTGGTACGGTTGGTATCCAATCCCCTTAAAACGACTCATGTGCACCGATACGAGTCGTAATCATAGACCTCATACTAAGTGTGTTTTATTGCTATTAAAGTAATTTATTTTTCTATTAGTAATAGATACAGTAGGTTGAATTATTTTTTGTCAAAAATATTGCATTTGAAAATTGTCATTGTATGCATAAAATATAATAATAAACTTATATAGGTAGGTAAAAATGTTTCAAGTACTCATAAATAATAATTTTATATTACAACAAAGTATAACTAAAATTATTATTCTTTGTTTGAATATCTAATTTCGTCCAAATTTGAATTTAAAATACTTATAAAAAAAATTGTGCATATAAATTTTTAATGTTTTTCAAAATATTTAATGCTCTTATAAAAACTTATGAGAGACCTTGTATTATATTTTCAAGCTATTTTTACCTAGCGAAATTTATTGAACGATATTTAAATATTGTAAAAAACCCGTGTGATAACAAATAATGTTCTTACCTTTAAGTTTGATAATAGGTAAATTCACTCTATTATTAAAGGTTATAACTCAAGTTGGAACTGCTGAACAATGAACACAAATTTTCCATGTCGTACGTTTATAACACACGTGGTTGTATATAATTACTTAATATGTTTATAATTATGATTAAACAGCTCGGAAATACGATGAAATAGGCTATTTTTAATCGTGTCAAACAATATATTATATACTTTGTGGTTCTAATTTTTTTAGATTCTAAAGAATCAAAATTTCAGTGTAATCATCTTGACTCTTGAGTTTTATATGAATTTGAATTATTTGATAACTAATTTTAATAATTTCATTTTTTCATTATAAAATATAATTTAAGTTTAGTGGCTAAAAGTTTGTTTTTTTGAGTTTATATACGTACTTGTTGGTATAACACACGGGGTTCTGTATAGTTTATACGTAAAATCTGTTCAAAGATAAATAAATGGCCAAATGGCGTTATAACACAGACTACAGGTCCACACATGCAGCATTTACGCACTACCATATTTAATTCTCTATAGGTATCTGGTTGATAAATTAAATATTATTTAGTAGATAAAGTTTTAATATAAGTAATAATTTTGTTAGCAACTATTTAAGTGAAGAAATAAACAAATGAAAAAGAAACAACCAAATATTTCAATTAAAAATATTTTGCACAAGTAATAGTTATATTGTATAAATGTTACAATAAAAGATGTTAAATTTATATTTACGTTATTAACTAGTAATTAACGTTAATAGATAATAATGTATATTTTACAAGGTTTATAACTAAGGATTTACGTTAATTCCAAACATTATTAGTTAATCATGTTATTTGTATTTAAATTGTTATATTATTATTTATTTTCACATGACAATGAACTGTGACATTTTAAATTGCATAATTTTCTAACTAATCGACAGGTGCATTTATTTGTTTTGCACTTCATTTTACAGTGACATCTTTAATAGCCTTGTGTGTCCATAAGACTACTACATCCTGCTGCTTCTCGAAGTGTTATCTCTTTTTCTTTAGATGATTCAACCAGGGTTTTGAGATCAAGCAAAATTTCTTTGCATGGCACAAGTTGAGGTCTCGTATACTTGTGTTTCAGAAAATCATTTTCGGTATCTAATTCAAATATAAATACATAAATATCTATAAATTTCAATTTTTGTATTTTATTTTACTTACATAATTTATAAAAGCCGTTGTCAACATTAGCAATAACTGTTAATAAATTACGTGGGGATCCACGGTCTCTGTCAACGTCAGGTATGGAAATACGAACAGTTGTTCCGACTTCTAATTCTTGATATTTTTTTGTTTGATTGTGTCGTCATCCTTTCGGTTTGCTTTTTTAAATATTGAATTGAATTATTTCTTTCATTTTTAATATTTTCTTGACGTTTGTTAACTAAAATATGTATTATTTATGTATTATTATTATTATTTATTATTTATATTATTTTATGTTAAGTAATGCCCAAAAAATAAATTTTAAAAAAATTAACAAACCAAGACATTTCTCTCTGATCTCATTATCCTCATTGTTTTCGGGCTGTAGTATTATTTTTTCAATATCTTCTTCCATACTTAAATTACAAATTTCGTTTACTGGAATTCCAACTGATGCTAATCCAACTCTTGCTTTGCACCCAAAAATTGTTTCGTAAGGAGACCTTCCAAAGCCTTTAATATTAAATTCAATAGAGAAAACATTATTTAACAATATTAAATATTTAATATATAATACAAAATGATATTCATACCTGAATGTAATGCACGGTTTTTTTGAAATTGTATAAACTTTAAACCCGAAGGCCAATCTTTGCTTTTATTTTGTGTCATCCATGTTGCTAGTATATCTTCGACGTCGCGGCTAGTTCTCTCCACAGACCCTTGGCTCTCGCTGTGTTTAAGTTTGCCAAGCATTATTTTTTACATCTGGCCACACGGAATGAAGCTCATTAATTATTGAATTAACAAATTTTCAGCCATTGTCTGAATTAGAATGGCCGGTGCCCCAAAAGTTGTATAAATATCCAACAAATTGTGTGCGATCTTTTCCGCACGTTTACTGGATAAAGCTTTAAGTAATACGAATTTCGTAAAATGGTCTTGATAATTTAAAATGAAGCGGAATCCATTAATATTTTGTGATTGCATATCAATTAAATCAATTTGAGTTCTTGAATTGAAAGTGGAATGTAAAATAGGTTTTTAAACTAAGTCTCTTTTAGGATTTAGTGACTTTTTTTGGCAATGTGTGCATATATTTAAATGTGCCAAATAGTTTTGTTCGTGATATTGCAATATTTTAATTTTAATTCAGAATCTATTCTACATCTTCCGCCATGGCCAATAGTAGAATGAGTCGAATGCAAAATATTGAACAACTCGTTAATTGTAACGTAATAGATTATAGTATCAACATTTACAGGTTTAAAAGACGCTCTTTATTATTTATTGTTAAAATATCATATTTACGTACCATTTTATCACTACGTTTTTTTTTAACTATATCAGAAATAATGTTGTTAAATTTGTTTTTAATTTCAAGTTCGTCCATATTGAATTTTATTAATAATACATCAATACAACTTAAAAAGAAAATGAACACAATGTTGTACGAATATCTTAACATACAAAATAGTATGACTATATAACGGCGATGTCGATTCTACGCGTACCCTGAAGGACTGACAAAATATTATCTATAATAGTTATTATAGTTACAATAAACTAGTAAGCCTCACTAAGCTTATTTATGCTTTATTTATATATTAGAGAAAATCTTAGCCCGAAGTTCTATCTACTGCGGCTGTAATACTATCTAGTAACTAATACCATTAAGATAACATTATATAACAACATTTTCCATCGTGTGTAGAAATTATCGATAATGAAACCAAAAAAATAATAAACCACGATAATCTCTAGTTAATTAGGTAATTATTGCTATTTACTAGAAAATAACGTTATTTCGATGTTTAACATCATTTACTGTAACATAAATATTTATAAGAACACCCAACAGTGGAAATTGTAATGTATCGGCATTAGACACTAAAAGGTTTTTGTTGTGTGACATTCAATGTTCTCCATGGGGTGTCACACATTTTTCAAGAGTAAAAACATTTTCAATGTTTTACTTAGACTTAGGTAAATGACATTTAGAATCTCTATACAATATTTAAGAGGAGATCAATATCGTCATGTGCCCATGTACAGCCTTTTTACTGATAAACACTTTAAACGAGAAGAAGAAAAAACCTTGTCAATTTATTTAGAAATTTTTTTTAATATAATATGGTATTTTACTTGTATTGTTTGGCCGTTGGCACTTAATTGAACTATGCATACAAAATACAAAAAATATTTGAGTACTTGTCAAATATTATGTATTGTAGGATAAATCCTACGGAACTCAGAACTAAATAAATTGTATTTTATATTTTGAGAATAAGCCAGTAAAGAATGCATTTTAATATGAATATATGTGTTAAATGTATAATATAATTTATTATAAAGATTTAAGGTACGGCCATCATGAGCATACAAATCATAGGGCTACAGCTCATTTGCGCCTCGAGGGATGTGGACAGATGCGCCCGAAAGATAATGTACTACCTGTTGATTTATAGCACATATTCGCCCATTTCGTATATAACGTTGCCGTTGTGATTCATAAAATGGATTATCTATATCTTGATAGATACTTTAATTTACCTTTAGTAATAATTATTTTAATAATAATTGCCTAAATACTATATAGTTTAAATATTGTAATTTTGTCAAAAAATAGTTAACATAATAATAACTTATATTAAATCCAAAATTGATTCACACTCATTTTTATTTACCGTATAGTTAAAATTTATCACACACAAAATGGTATAAGATATAATATAAAAAATTCAAATTAAAAAAAAATAAATGTCGGTAAATATAACACATGTGGTTATAAGCAATTTTTTTTAAATATTGTACTCTGGTTAAACTCTTTATCTCGTATTCGGTCCAAGTTTCACTGTGCCTTTAATTACTTCTTTTATTTTTAAATAAGTTTCTACTTGAATTAATTTAAAATTTTCAATAACATTAGTGATTGGAAAATGAGGTAAATAAAATTGCGAATTAAAATGTTTATGGAATGACTCGACACAATTTGTAGTTTGTGGTGCTTTAGAAGCAGATTCAGCCCAAACTGATGGTGGAAATTTACATCAAATAATAATGTGATTATATAATATATAGTCTAAAAATTCTAATAAACATGAAAAATTAAAGTGGGGCATTAAATTTTGAATATCGAAAAAAGCATCTTCAATTTCGTTCGACGATAATAATGGTAATCCGAAGAACATTGTTAATCATTTGGCTATATCGAAAGACTGATCTTTATAAAACTTTTTTAAATCTGGAATAGAATTTATTTCCCGATATCAAGATTGGCCCAAGTAAAATCTACAGGCTTTTATGGTACTATTGTTAAATACATTTTTGAACGCTTGATGAGCGGCGATTCAAAATCTAGATGAATTAATATTGGATTAAACGGTTGTTGTATATTATTTATACATAATTCACAAATAAAATTCCATATCGCTAAGTAGCAATCAAATGATTTTGAAGTCAGAAATGCAATAATTAAAGGTATATAAAATCTATTTTTGTAACCATGTAAACCATACATTTGATAAAAATAAGAAGGCCTATATGTAAATGTACCATCATCAAATATGTGTGTATTATAATTGTACAAAA
This sequence comes from Pentalonia nigronervosa, assembly GCA_014851325.1. Taxonomy (NCBI): domain Eukaryota; kingdom Metazoa; phylum Arthropoda; class Insecta; order Hemiptera; family Aphididae; genus Pentalonia; species Pentalonia nigronervosa. Next base: position 2,390 of record JACXSJ010001759.1, on the reverse strand, counting down.
AGTTTAAATTAGATTTGAATGTTATCAATACAATGTTGTTTACACGATCAATAAATTTAAACTCTTCGTTTTTATATGTTAAAATTACTAAATTAGAAATTTGTCCAATTGCCTCGTTGAGTGATTTAGGAACTGGGGGTAATATTTTTCGACGTTTGCGGTATATAGATTTCCTGATATGAACATCAGAATGCTTAGCAATACTGCACATGGAAAGCTCTGTACGTATTAGTTTATTCGGTCGTAAAGTTAAATCTTCACACGTTTTTCTTTTACACTTACCTTGAACGCCCAGTAAGTTTAAATTTTCTTCAGTTTTAAAATCATGGCTATCATAGTTTTTAATTTCGGTTAACTTTGTTTTTAAATTATTGGTTTTGACATATGCGTTACAGATTTTTTTTACACAACGCCAACTTATATCTCCAGAAACAAGATTTCTACTCACATGATATTTAAAATAACGAAAAACTAAACAAAGTTTTTTTTTACTTGAGATGGTTATTTTAAATGTTATTATATAGTAATACTCACTGTTCATGTACTGACACAACTGACACATAAAATACTACTGATAGATACATTTTTATATATAATCTTTATCGATTGGAATTTTACAATTTGGATTAGCACGACTAATGATAAAATATTATTTTAGATTTTATTGTTAGACCAATATACTGAATAAATGGCAACGTCGCACGATTTTCAACTGATCTGAATCGGGCGCATATGGGCTATGATTTGGGGCTCAAATGGGCTATAATAAATGGGTTCGGACACAAATGGGTTGCGCCAAATCATAGGTATATTCTTTATATAATTAATAACAATTATACTAAATATATGGTGGTTTACCAGTTCACCACTATTTTTTATTTTTTGATTAGGTTAGGTTGGATAAAGCTTAAGAGAGAAAATTTAAACGTAAATCATTGTAACACATTTGATTAATTCTTATTTATTTTAAGAATGTTTCAATTACAATAATAACCTTTCACAATAGCCAATAATGTTAATTTTATTGTCTAACTCGTTTACAACATTTTATTTACGTGGAATGATTGGCAGTTAATTTGAATATAACTAGTTCTTTGACTTTATTGTATTGGAAGTATTGTGGAAAATTACAATCTAATAGTTGTACTTGACACCAATTGTTATTTTGAGATAACAAATCACTGAAGTATTCATAACATGGAGCGCAAACTTCCAAATCGACTGAACTGAATACATACCTGGTGACAGAAATAGTTTGTTTAAACATTGTTATTTTAGTAATATGTAATTTAGTAGTCGTACGATATGAAATTAATATCTATAATAGGTACGTTATATATGTATTTATGTACCTTTTTTCCATTCCTATATACGCGGTTTTTTTAGGAGATATTGTCATTATTTTTTTTAGGGTATTGACAAATTGTTGTGTTATGTAATTATCATAAATCACTAAAAAAAAAATTATTATATTGTATTATAATACATAATGTGGTATGTAAAATATGTTTATTTAATTATATTATATACACAGTGTAGATGTATGATCAATAATCACAATTTAAGGTAGATAACACTAAATATTTCGGCCGATATAACTTTAATTTGATTTACACATGTTTATGTATTAGGTATTGAATGATGTTTTACTATATATTATATACATATTATATAATTTATTATTATTTCTAAATTTATTGATATTTTAATTAAATAAAAAAAAAACATATGATAGTGGAATAGAAATATGTGGTTGACCGCATACTACAAGAATACTTTGTTTTTTTTTTTAGAGCATTACATGTATTATTTGAAAATTCAGCTTTATAATATTTTTTTTGCATGTGTAGTAAAACATTATTTTTGAATTGCACTCCTCTTCCTTTTTGAGTTCAAATTTGAATTACATTATTCTTTTTTAAACAAATAACTTAGACATTTTTATCAAAATACAACATATAATAATTAAAAACTAACAATTTTAGTTTACTGCCTATGAGTGAAAAAAAAGTTAAAAAATTTAGTTTCACAAATAGGTATAATATATTTAAACCCTGTGTGATGTCATAAAAAACCCAAATAAAATTAAAAACATCTTCTGAAATATTTAATGCTATAAATTATCACTTATCAGTTACCTATCTTAAATTGTGATTTGCACACTGGACTACTGCAATATACCTATATAATGATCAAAGACCGGATTTTGCATAAAATGCATGTTGTTATTTTCAACATCATATACATGCAGTCAATGAGTGTCCACAAATCATTACTTGATTGATTAAATATCAAAATTTTATACTGCATATTTTTGCATATTCTGACGTTAATGCATGATCTGCATATTTTTGCATATTTTAACAAAAACCGTACAAATATACAAATAA
>JACXSJ010001758.1:37867-72447 GCA_014851325.1 Pentalonia nigronervosa | reverse complement strand
CTTTTATAATAATATTTTAACCGTGTTCTGATAAATCGTATGCATTATGAAGACAGCGTTATGATTTTAGTGTTATAAATTTAAAATAAATAGAATATTTTTTCAATAGTCATTAATTCATTATATAAAATTTTCATAAAAATACGGTCCAAGGGGGGTGTCCAGACACCCAAAACACCCCCCCTGGTTGCGCCACTGGTAGGGACATAATGAGCCGAACGCTGTAGCAATTACTCCGTACGGAACGTGTGCGTAAATGTAATAATAATATGTAAATCGGTATAATTGCAGGTGTGTTAAGGTGATTACACATAATATTATATTGTATATGATTATGCGATATATACAAGACTAATCCATACGCTGTTCGATGATCGAATAGGAGAAAAATGAATACCTATTGGATTCGGCGAGTAGACATGTCGTCGGGCTGCTATAGATATATCGAATTGACGACCAGGACATATTTTTTAGGTGTAGCAGGACATAATTTTACCCACCTACTCATCATAAAAATTCAAGATTTGATGGTTCAAGCTATTTAAAAGTTTATATAATAATGTGGCATTAATAATTAATCGATTGTGTACTGCAATAATAATAAATTTAAAAATTTATGTGAATATACCAATAAGTAGAGAAAAAATTCGTTGGATGTAAAATATTTTAAAGTTTCTTGATACAGAAATTAAATACTTTAACGTTAAGATAATGCAATAGGTATACTTACACGATATACCATATACCCGCTTGTAAAGAGTTTTAAATGGAAAATTTTATAAGAACTTTTAATAAAACTACAATGTATATTATTTGATATTCAAAACAATTTTAAAACAAATTTGTATGTGGAAGTGTGCAGGTATTGTGCCAATATTATCATCAGTCATATTATTATATCGATTATTGTACGCAACTATGTTATATTATAAATAAAAAAATTCAACAAAATATATTTATTGTATACAGAGTGATTAATTATGCATGCATGCTCACCCTATTTTTTTACAATAATTGAGTTAATCAAAATCTGATTTTTGAAATTTGTAAATATACTTTAGGATTAAATATCAAATTTTTAAGGCTGTCTGTTCTACTTATTGAGTGTCCTTTTGAGATATAAACTTTTGGTTTTTTAAATGAGAACCTTCTTTTCTATCTTAAATTATTTAGCGAACTATTTTCTTGAATATTTTGACGTATTTTAAAATCAAAATTCAAACGAGTAGTTTTTGAATTATTTAATTTTGTGTACTAAGGATAATAGGTATTGGGTCCATTATCATTAATGGGTTTATGGGAGACATGATGATTTGAGAATTATAGTTATTGTCTAATATTATATTATAAATATAATAAACTATTAAAATTTGCGATTTGTAAAAATGGTTCAAGTATAATAAATACTAGATTCAATATTATATCTATTTTATAGTTTTGTAAAACCATTTTTAAGGACTTCGGACTTCAGTATAAACATGTAACTAACTGAGAATCCAATATTTGAATTAGGTACATCCACAATTTCAAAAATTATTCACTATCAATATAATTTACAGCAAACAAGGATGGGGAGGGGGGGTCTAAATTAAAAAACATAAGTTTGTATCACTACAGGACACTCCTTATGACGTATATTGACAGTAAGGTAGCATAAAAAATATCAAGAATTTTAAAATATGATTTCAAATATAATATTAAATATATTTATTGTTTTAAAAATTCTATAAATCAGAATCTGAATAAATTTATTATTAAATACAAAAATTGGGGGGGGGGTGAGTATGATTGGTGAATTACTCTGTATATAACAATAGAATATTTGACCAAACTATGAATATTATTAATTGATAAATGCAGCTATTTTTAAATTGCATTCAAAAGCATATTATTATCTTTGAAAGTCATCCATAGTTGTATATTTTCAACGTACAAAATTTAAAAAACACACTAAATATGTATGATAACCTTTTTTGAGTTGCTACATAGAAACAGGATAAATAATAATATAAGTCGTGGAAATGGCGTTCTTTTTGGTTGTTGCTCCATATTCTATAATATGACCTAGCTATACGCCAATAAATATTATATACAAATGATGGGCTCTAGTTTGACGCTCCCGTTTAGTCGGCCACCACATAGGCAGCCCGTCATCAAATAGGCGTAGGAGAAAGGACACGGTTATGTACACCCATTAGACGTTTAAGTATAATATACACAAATATACAGAATGTATAAATGTATATGTACCGTTCGTCGACGTTGGCCTTTGGCGTTTTGATCTCATGCCTGCGTGTGATGCTCGCTTACCCTACGATATAATATTGTCCGTTCGTTTACAATATTATTATTATTATTATTATTATTATTATTATTATTTTATGTTCATTGAAACGGCCTCAAGGTCTTCGTCAATGCTTATCACAAGTGGGTAGTAGTAGGGAGATCGTGTGATCTCTATTTATCTATGTATATATCACTCTGTATGCACGATACTACCCCTCTTCTCCAAGAGCAGACATGTGCGGTCTTCACTCCCAGTGGAATGGGACCCAGTTGGAAACCGGATGACGCAATCGGACGATAGCACAGGAAAATGGCGATTGCGTAGAATCACACAAGTTTTTTGCACTTGGCTATGAATCGAATCGATGACTGTGTAAGTCACAGTCAACTGCGTGACCACTGCGCCACTCCGGCCCCATTATTATTATTATTATTGTATGGCATTCTCTGCGTCTATTTTCTCTCTACGCGACCACGTCGTATATAACTAAATCATACGCGCATATATGTGTGTGTGTGTAATATGTGTATATAGTTTACTCACACATATGCACGCTCACGTGTATACATACGTTCAGAGACACACACGTTTAACGAAGTGCACGTAACCGACGACGGATGATCGTCTAGCGCATTTATTCTCGTATTTTCACGGTTTGTTAGTCCACGCGGCGTGTGAAAGTATACGCGACTACGATATTCTCGACGACGACGACCCATACGCTCCACTTTCGACACCCCACAAACTTGAGCGGACGCGACGTTATGACATTATTTATCATCTATACATAATATATATATATATATATGGAAATATGTGGACGACGTCGTTCCAATAATACATTATATATTATATGGTACAACAATATATTTAAAAACGGTGAGGCCGATCCGGAGTTAATATAATTCGGCAGCAAAAACTATAACATGTATAGTTGATGTGGCTTATGGCGGTAATTTCGATTGATAACTCACTCTGGCAATCGAAAATAAAAATATAACATGTTGAAACTGTAGGTGGCAACTATCAACACAAAAACTTTTTTTTTTTTTTTTGAAATTCATCAAAAACCTGATGCGAAAGAAACAGCCAATGACAGCCATCTAAATATCGCTGTTATCCGTTGGTGATTACTGTATGAAGCCGGATTCACAGCTACATCATGTGTCGTGTCGTGCATGGGCGTGGTGACTTTTATTATAACTGGTAAGCATATTAGTTTGAAAGTTGAGTTGTAGTCAATTCATGGTATATTCGCTTACAATTTGGTAATTACAAGATACCAAAAAAGTAACGTCCAATCAGAATGCGATTTGATCATCACTCACGACACATTACGCAGTTGTGAATCCGGCTTTAATCCTGGTTTCTGCTACACCTTGTCGTGTTCCATATAGGTATAATATTTAATATGATGGCTACAAAATGTCGGCAACACGTAATTTATACGTTGAATGAATTCCACTCTTTTGTACGACACGGCATAGTGGAAACCCGACTTTTGTGGATCGCGGATTTCGCCGTCGACAACTTCAGGTTTAACGACGGCCGATAGAATGGACGAACGGTTTGCGAAAACGGGTAGTCAGATCCGAAATTGGTCGTCACACAGCACATACTGTTATAAAATCATAGGTACCTCACGACGACACACGATCACGACCACATCTCGCGGGATACACACTCGCGTACAACGACGCAAAAACAATACTGATCACTGACTCGGACGCGACGATGATTGTTTTCGTAAAGACTGTCCAATGGAAAATATCGGGATTACTCGATAACAAATTTGGCATTATACAATATGGACTGTGGTATGTGTTGGCCGAGTCTGCCGTGGATTTAGAACTTCGCAGGAATTTACGACTTAAATGGTATTACGATTTATCATAGAAAAATATAAGTAAAAATACTACTGTTGAATTATTATGTATCTACCTAATCAATTAGTTGTACCTATCTAACTTAGTGCATGGTGTTTTTAAACTTTAAATATTATATCTGAGTTAATAATAAACGACACGTGTGTCATTGAAAAAAAATACGTTCGAGTAAAATACCTACTTATAAATCATAATAGGTGTATAATACACCTTTTTCGCAATGCGAAATAAATAAAAATATATTGTGTATTATGATAGTTTAAATTAGACATTCAAAAATATTAAATATTTTAATAGTTAAAATACTTTAGTTAGACGTATAAATAGAGTATTATTAGTTTTATTGTAAAACATATCTTCATATATTGTGGAATAAGTCAAATGTCTACGTAATAAATAAACGACTTAAAAAAATATTATGAATGTTAATATTTAGTTTGTATTATTAATTTAAGTTCGGCAGACAGTGATATTATATATATAATGACAAGTTAAAACGTATATAAGTCTTACTGTAATAACGATTACCTAGTTAAGTTATCAGAATACTTTTAAATTTACGATTCGGTGATATAGTTTTTCGTCCCGAAAATCGCAATACAAATAAATTAATAATTATATGTATCATATATGTATGATGTATCAAAAGTATTAGGTATACATACATTTTAATTATTACTATTATAAATGTACACTTTTGTTCGATTATCATAAACTTGAAAACCGACATGTCGATGACAGATTGCTTTTTGAAAAATATTTAGCATGTGCACTAACCTACCTATATAATTAACAAGTATTTGGATGCTGACTTTTGTTATTTACATGCTTATATTATAGCCATAAAATAAAAAAAATAAGGTGGGAGCTACAGATACGTGTCTCTATGTCCACCACTTATCACAAATACTTCTATTCAATTTTTGCCTTGTGCCAATATTTAGTGTGTAATTAGCATGCATTTGCACGACCGATCCCGAACTCCTATCGTTAACCGTTGGTTCAAAAATGACATGCGGCACAAGAAAAAATTTGGAATAAGTAATTTTGATGATACGCGGGGTAAACGGATCTACAACCAGCCCTAAAGTTTTGATTTTTGCCTAAACCAAAAGCATGCAAATCATAAATGTTAACATTTAAATACAATATGCTAATTGCACGCTAAATATTTGCCAAACGGGCTTTCAAAAATTACAATGTGGGGTGGGGGGGGGGGCGTACGTTGTTGCAGAGTCAGCGTATTCGGTTTGCTGTATCACGACATTTCTCACTTTCTCAGAGTACTTAATATTATAATATTTACAATGGTGGCGTATAGGTACACAGATGAGGCGCTTTACTATTTCGCACAAATCACTCGTATATTCTCTCGCGAGTCTCTACGTTCGATACATATAATATTAAAATATATTATTATTTTTATAATTTAATGATTCCGCGAATAGACGAGCGGAACAAATCGTTTTGCGACTGCTCTGTAGACCAAGAACGTGCACTTGTCATAATATCATAATATAATGTATTTAAATCAGCATACAACTATAAAAGAATTTATTATCTCCAGCGTACAGATTTCCGGAAAATTATACATACACGTGCATAATATAATATTCATGTTATGCGCGCGCCTCTCAATGTCAAGCCGAAAAAGACATATTATAATATTATGTATCAGGCATATCTCGCGTACCTGTTGCCCATGTGTGTACATACACAAATACAAGTATATTAATTCAGTTGCTGCTAATATTGTTATATATGATGTGTTTGCGCATGTTGTGAGGTGCCTATATAATATATATATAAATACACATGAAACTACCGAGGCAACCACCCACACTACATCCGTCTCCGCCCAACCGTCCAGTTATACATTTAATATTTGAATGTAATATAATAATAGTAATAATAACAACAATATTGTAATGTACCAAAACTTACGCGACCAATCGCGCGCTCACAGTAATTACCGTCGTTTAACAGTATCATAATAGTCATAATGCATATATGATAATATTATATTATTAAATTGTTGCGCGAAAACGCGATTACGAGGACCCGCATAGTAAAGAAAAATCGAATAAAAGAATCACCGCATTATTATTATTATAAAATCCACCCACAAATATCACGAATTTCGAACGTTGCGCAAAATTAATCAACGTCGCACACATACGGCTTTACTGCCAAATTTAAATGCACACGCGTGTATATATACAGGTACCTAGGTATATTATAGCATTTATGCGGAGGAATAAATTATGGTTTTGCCGTTCGCGGTGGTCATGACGGTTATATAAAACGATATAAGGTATTATATTATGGAGATAGGTAATCTTATATATATATATATTGTATGTAATATACATAAGTGTATATATAAATATAATAATAATAAAACAATATAACGTGCTCGTTTGAATTTTGCCACCGCAATATCCGTCCTGAGTCCTGCAGTAATGTTTACTTGTGCACACAATATAATATGACGTATACCTACAGTATATAATACCTACACCTATAATAATAATATCGTGTATGGTTTCACAAGATTGTGCGAAAGATTTTATCGCTGAAAACTGCGCGTAAGTGTAATATATATAGTAACATGTAAGACTAATACGCGCAGTTATATTAAATAGGTAGGTACCTTCCATCATTGTATATATAATATTATAATATATTGTACGCCTACGTCGTCGTCGTCGTCGTCGTCGTCGTCGCGTCTATGGCCCATGCCATAATATGTATAATAAAAACATAAGTACGTTTATTATTTATATAAAATGTGTATACACACCGTAAATATTCAAATAGTAATGACATTGAACGTGTTGTAATGATCGTTAAAACTGTCGATTGAAAGTTATGTTAGACCGCGTCCGTCATCGTCGTCGTCGTGCGTGTAGGATAAACTTAATCCTACGGAAAGTATATTACACGTATATACGTAGTATACGCATATTATATCTAATAATATTTATAGTATAATGCAAACTCTAATAACGACTGATAGTATAATATATATATTTGAGTAATAGCGTTGTGCACGTCGTGCGGTAATATTATACGTTTGAACCCCTTCCCCTGCCCACTACCCCCCTCCCCCCCCCAGCCCAGCCAATCCATATCTATTATTATTATTTATTATTATTGCTCGGTTGCAACGGATAACACGTAAACGAGGTAAATAAAAAAAAACCTAAAGCGCTAGCCATTTATTAATCACGAGATTTAATAAAATTGATTTTAAACTAACTACAAAGTCCTTGTGTGTTATCGTACTACTGAAATTTATTACTGACAACGCAATAGAAAAATATCGCTGTTTGCGATTAAATATAATATCATTAAAATAAGTTACGAATAACAACTATTATATCATACATTTACTATTATATTATACACGGGTAGTTGAGTTGGTAAAAATATAATAACGAAATAAATTCATTTAAAAAGTTATAGACCAACAAATTTGTAGAAGTGGAACAAAACTACAAAAATAAAACGATGTAATTTTCAAATTTGATGGGCTCCCGAATTCGTGTAGTAATACTTATATTTATCATATTATACTTATGACTTGCAAGAAACTTTAGGTATTTACCATTCATTATAATTGAAGACGCCCACAAATGTTGTCTCTGACTTACAAATGGATAGTGACATTGTGTCTAGCAGTTCCAATTTTTTGTTGCGAACTTTTAACTATAGAGTGAATTATTGATCTATTATCAAACTTATAGGTATGAGTACATCATATGTGTTCTCTCGTTGATTTTTAAAATACTTTCATTTTTAAGAGAGTGATAATCATTTTTAAATATTAATATTTTAAATACCTACTTATAACAAACAACAAGAAAACACAGATAACATTCTTACCTTTAAGTTTGATAATAATTATAGGTGAATTTATTCATTCTTATATTTAAGCTAAAATCACAAAAATTGAAACTGCTGAACAATAATGTTGGTATATTATGCGTAAGTAAGACAGAAACACCGCACATGCAGGTGCGATGTTCTCTTAAAATAAAGCAAAATTCAGTTGTTTTATATAATATTTAAAAATTTGCAGTAGTGGTTTTCATTATGCATGTATATACAGGCATAGAATGCGTTCGTTTTAAAGCATGCAAACGTGTCATAAAGTCAATAACCGTTGAAAGTTTAAGTACCTATTGTTTTCTGTATTTAAACTCGTTCACTTACACACAATATTCTAATTAAAATATTTTCATCGCTATTACAGTGTCTTGCTTGAATATTTGTCAAAGCAACGTTAAACTTCGGTTTTAAAGTCAAGACGAGTACACGAAGTACGATTTTTACATCCTCCCACTATAATCGTACGTACAATAATATACCGTTCGACCCACGCCTCGACAAAAAGCGCGCTAACATTTAATTAGACGTATAATGAGTTACACGTTTTATATTGTAGTAAATCTTACGTTTTAGGTAAAAACAATATAATTTAAAACTACATTTCAAAATCGATAACATTTGCACTAAACCAATGCCTATTAATAAAACACCGAGAAAACGGTGCATGTTATATGTTTCTATGCTAAACTGTACTATGGTGCACGGTTTCAACAAATATCGTTGTACATAGGTTATTAACCATTTAAGTCGGCGTGTGATCGAGTATCAAGTCGAGTACCTCCTAATAATACACGAAACAAAAGTGACTCGTTAAGCTGTAATGCGAGTTAAAAAAAAAAAAAAAAAAACTCAACTTTAACTTATTAACTCGTCAAATGCCCTTGGGCATATTACACGCGCATTATACGTAATATTATTGTAATATTGTACCTGCCTATATACGAATGAGACTTGTCGCGCGTGTGTGTATCATACGTACATATTAGCAAACCGAACGCGCCAATCGCGCGTTCCTACATAGTCTTTAAAAGAGTTTACGGTTTTCGGTTTATAATATTACATTGTATAGGCACGCAGTAGGTATATTAGACGTACGCAAGAGCACAAAGCGTTTCAAATAACACGCCTGTTAAGGGGCTCATCAATATTCTTTTTCAATATTTGTTTATAAATGGAAGGCCGCCGACGCCGCCGACTGCACCCATTAATATTAGGTACCCACATACCTGCTTGTGCTCACACGCGCACACACACACACACACACACGCGTGCGCGATATTGTGCATATATACGCGTATATTTGTGTATAATACGGTGTGTGTGTGTGTGTGCTCGCTTGTATTTGCTCTTCGCTGCTCGTGCAGCGTTTTTTACGTGCGTTTTCCGCCGACCCATTACGCGCGTATTACCTTACACACACATAGGTAGGTACACATAATACGACTATATCGTTATCGACCGCCCACAACGGGCGACTTACCGCGCACACGATATATATATATATATTTACCAATTACCAATATATAGGTACGTCGTATTATACAATATTATAATATGTAGGCACCTATGTGTGTGTGTGTGTGTGTGTGTGTGTGTGTGTGTGTGTATTACAATACACGTTACATTATTATATTATTGCGTTGTATCCGTCATTCATTTCGTCGGATTTTTTTCCTATTTGTTATAGGCACCTAATACGCGCACAACGGTGTGTAAATACGTTTTCCGTCGTTCATTACGTATTAGATATAGTCGCACGTCTCCGCCGTGCAATCCCGCGTCCGGAGATTGAAAATCCGTAAAATTACTCTACGCCGTCGATATATTACATTACACACACACACACACACACACACATATATATATATATATATATATATATGCAGTGTACAGTAGTTTTCCATTAATACAACGTGTTAGTGTATTACCTATATCATTATTACGCTTTCAGACGAAATAATATGCAAATGCGGCGGCGATTCCTCTTCTCCACATCCGCGTAGAAAATCCGGAAAGACTATTTCGATTTACCTACGCGTATACCAGCTACTACCTGTCGACCTGTAGAGTATCGTACAAAAAAAAAAAAAAAATATAGAACCGCTATCGGTTTTTCTTCAGTGGAATGGTGATTATATTATGATAAATAATAAACAGATGTAATAGCGATAATAATACGCAGGTTAGGCATCCGAGTGCTGAAAAAATATTACAAAAATATAGAAACTGAATTTAAAGTGTTTTCGGCCATATGTAATATCAATTAAAGGCATTTTATTTTTGATCGTCTTTTTGCGTTGTTGAAAAGAATTTTTGTTGGTATCAATTATAAATTTATATCTGTTGATTTAGTAGTTCAGTTTTTTATATGTTTGAGACTTTAATTTAGTTCAAAGAATGAAAAACAAATTCGTATTTTATTATTAATTTGTATGAAATAATGTTTTTATTGAACAAAAAACGTTTAGAACATCTGGTGATCTACGTCTAATATACGATTGGACGATTTTTTGCTGTTGAGACTAATTAAATAAGTTGTACAAAATATATAACGAAAGAAGGTTTATAAGCATTTACACATTTATATAAAATCAAAGTTATTCAGGCATACCACAAATTATACACAATTTGTTGTACTTATTATCCAATTTAAATTACAGCACGTAGGTATAATATAATATATAGGCTAGAATATCATACTGGCAAAGATACGTTTTTTTTAAATGGTCTAACACTTGTGAGTAAAAATAATAAATTGTCGTTGTATAAGGTAATAGAATTTAATTTATCAAATTAAAAATAGAAAATTATGTAATCTAAAAGATTTTTAAAATCTTATTAGTAATTCGTTTATCGTAGATTAATTTTCCTTTCAAAACGTTCATTCTTAATCCAAAACCAAGCTTATGAATATCACATCTTTAATCAACATTCATACATTTCAATGCTCTTACACAGTTTTTAAATTAATAATCGTAATGAATACGATACAACATAATAATATTATAGTGACACAGTATAATATGTCTTTAAAACTATTTATTTTGTACGTCTAATTTATTCGTTTAAATATGTATTTACATACCTACAACATATTGTATGTTATAATTGGGTAATGTTCAATTATTCGATATTCAAATTTTATACAACAAAACGCGTTTGAAAATTTATACAGCTAAAATATAACATTTTTGTCGTTAACATAAATAAAACGACTTCTTATTTTGGTGTTTACTGCATGACATATAATAATGTGTACCTATATAGTACACAATTGAACGTAAATGCATGCACGATTATGTATATATTGTGTATAAATCGATTTTATAGTATAATATACATATTATTAAGTACGGCTATGTCGTTGTATATTATGTTAAAATGTGTTCTGTTTGCTTCATTATTAAGGGTAAATACCATTAGGAATATAATATATATTATATTATTGTATACATTTAATCTCAAAACAGAGTTTCGGAGAAAAAAATATACCAAAAACCGGAATTAAGTAGGTAGGTACATTGCTTATAACACGTTCACACTTGCATTGTATGGCATCAGTTAAATTTCCCAAAAATTGATTAAAATCCGTTGACCGCATTATAATATATATTATATTATTATTATTATTATACATATACAGGTGGTATCTATATACTGCTACTTCTGCTGCAGTATTTACACTAACACGACATGTAAAATAATAAGAGTGTTGCAGTGTCTTAAACACGTTCGACCTAATTAAATGTTGAACATCACGAAATAAATCAAAGACAGATTTTATCGTATATGTGTATATACGCCATACGGTACCCATCTATACGGTTATACCAGTATATTATAATACTCATATACAGGGTGATTTTTTTACGGTAAACCTGCACTCAGTCGAATTTAGTGTAAAGTCACTACATTTTTTTTTTGTTTTATAACCTATAAATTACAATTGTATTTTATGAATTTCATTCATATTAATATAAAAGCATTTGAACTTCAGATATTAACTGATATAATGTGGCAAAGATTACCTCGTGAAAAGTGTTGTCCGATACTTCACTCGCCTAAACCTAATAAAAAAACTTTGTTGAATATTCAAACTTTTTTTTTTAAGTATTCTGTTTCAGAATATTTTAATAAATAATATATTAACTATTATTTTAATACAATTGTGCTATTGTATATAAAAAAAAATTGTCATAAAAAATAAGATTATAATAACTTAATCATACTTAAAATTATGGGGATGTTAATCTTTTTTTATTCTAAGACTTTTTTTTTGACCGAGATAATGAGCGGTTCTTGTTAAAAATCATTCTGTATATTATTGTACATACATATACAGATATACTTTACACAACTATAGATGATATACATATATGCATACAGTTCTCAATATATGTTTTATTTAATTGTTTGTTTAATTGTTTATTTGTTGTATTTGTGTAAAATACTTATCCTCTAAGACGGAATAACAGTTTGTTCAATATACATATTATAATATGCTTATCCCAGTGATTTGGAAATATTTCATATCATAATTCTAGATACCTATCACGAAAATGAATAGACATTTTTTTATCCGACCCGATATAATTTTGTTATATATTATTGCTAAGATGTAATGTGCGTCCATAGAGCAGACAAGTACACAGTATCCACATTTATAGGTATGTTCCTATTACACTTTCGTGACGAGAAACTGATATTGATACCTAACTTCATAACGTACTAACGTCATGCGCATATTATATACATATAACATATTATATAAAAAAATAATGTTCGCGAGATGGGTGGGCCGCGGCAACGGGTGTCTTTCATAAATTTGAAAGCAGCGATAAATCGTCGACGTAAAAAATAGTTCAAGCAGTGTTCCGTTTATATCCAAAAAAGGTAAAGATTTTGATAAAAACGGGTTTACTGAAAACTATTATGAATAATGCGAAGCACAATCTGTTTACTGCAATACCTACCTAGGTATGTGTTTGTATTCGATTTCCATTCTTTAGAGAAATGCTGCAGCATAAATCTCTTTTCGAAAAATTATTTCTCAAAACCTAATATCAACTACTAGCTTAAATATAAGTATGTAACTTTTTATGATATAATGAACAGGGTTAAGTTTAATAAAATTAGTATTGTGCCAATACATTTATATATAGGAAGTTGTGTGTGAAAATTATTCTATTATACGATGTGTTGCTGGCAATAATCGATTTCGATTAAATAATATTATACGAAATTAAGTACGAAAACAGCAATGGCTATTGGACGTGTTTTTCAATGGACAAGGTTCGTTTATGATCTTAATAATTGATATAATTATATTATTACGTATAGAAACGCGCAAATTAATCTTTAATCACTATTACTTTCATAGAGCTAGTGATCAATATAATATAATATCGATTGTGTCCAAGGTTCCCCAATATACGTAAATCGAGTCCTTTTTTTAAACTCATTGCGCCCGAAATCACAACCCATTTGTGCCCTGAATATTTTTAATAAAAACGCGT
The DNA here is from genome assembly GCA_014851325.1 of Pentalonia nigronervosa. Lineage (NCBI taxonomy): Eukaryota > Metazoa > Arthropoda > Insecta > Hemiptera > Aphididae > Pentalonia > Pentalonia nigronervosa. The sequence goes on along the minus strand of JACXSJ010001758.1, from coordinate 58,864 downwards.
TAAAACCGTGCAACATTGCCGTATGCTGGAATACGATGCAATACGATTGCGGACTCATTACCTTTTATTACGATTGCGCACTCGTATAATTATATTATTAATAGGTGTACATTCCCACCATTAAGTTGGGCTGAAGCACCGCTATCTACGAATCTTTTCATAAACATTTTAATTTTCAATTTTATTCACCTCATCCTTAATTATAATGTTATTGAAAGTTTAAAATTAATTCAAGTGGAAACTTATTTAAAAATAAAAGAAGTAAATAAATACACAGTGAAACTTAGACAAAATGAAGAGAAGCAACGTATAGAATTAGCATGACGGCAACGTTGTATGCGAAATGGACGCATATGGGCTATATATCGGCAGATAGTACATTATTTTTTGGATGTATCTGTCCACATCCGTCGGGTGCAAATGGGCTACACCCATCGAATCACCACTCGATGGACCATAGTTAAACAATGTTTATATCACAACGTGCGCGTTCGACGTCATTATAATATAAATCAGTTGATTGTATAAGCATTTTTCTAATCGATCTTTTTAATTGCCGTTAGGTTTTTTTTTTAAAAATTTTTTTAAATGTTTAACATAAATTATTTAAATAAGTCAATACCGGTGTACGGACCAATATCGAAACCAGGTGTTGAGTATATACATATTATATTATAATATACTGCATTACAGCGTGATCATATTTTAATATATTCCGAACAAAACTTTTCGCATTGAGCCGATCAACTACCTATAAGTGGGCTATACGAAGATGGAGATAACCGTTTGATTTTTAAGCGCAAAATGTTGCTTTGGGTCAGGTATATATTATCGTGTATGTATAATAATATAATAATTTACTTATTTATTTATTATTTATTTTTCACGTTTTAAAATTTATCTATCTACACGTACAATAAATAACAAAATAATAGCCATTGCAGTTTATATATTATATATTAAATTAGATGACGTCCCAGTCTTGTTCGCAACTTTCTGCAGATTTACACGATTTGAATATTTATGAAATTGTAGTATATTAGTATATAATTTATAATATATATATATATGATACGTGTACTTCGACTTCAGACAAGAATGAGAGAACGAACGGCTGCAGCTATGACCACACATAATAATATACTTATATACCTAGTGGTTTGAATAATATTTCGTCGCGACATTATATCCACAATGTTCTTAAACGACGCGACCAACTAACTTAACCTTATACTTACAATGCAAAATATATACAACGGTGTTTTTATCACTGAAACTAGGCAATCCGAAAGTAGAAAATACGTAATAATTATGGCCTATGGGTCATATATATCAGATGCATTTATCGCACGTCGTGTTGTAATGACACGTCCGACTGCTGAAACTGCGTCAACTATTGCAGCAAACAACTCCGAACTCACGTGTACAATAACTTATGATTTACGAACATATTAAACGCGTATTAGAACAAAAAAATGACGACGAACAGCGATTTCCTACTTATTAATACTAAAGACGGGAATAATTTTTTTAAATCTGGATTTCGTACAAATAATCCTTATTAATTGGATTTTCAAACCGATATTTTTAACAAGAGTAGATTTATAGAAATTATTAGAAAATTTGTTGGTTGATATATAATAATCGGGCGAACTAATCTGACGGATTCTAAAGAAGTCATTTCATGTCTGTATCAGTTAACTAGGTAGCTGTTTAGATGTCAGTGAATTTTTAAACAGCAAGTGTCTAAGAATCAACAAGATAACATAATAGACAATTGTTAGCGATTCAATTTACTAATAAACAATTACTTATAGAATAATATATTAAATTTGAAAATCCTGATAGTGTAGATGTTTATTGTATCTTGTTCCGATAACAACTACAAAACGTATAGTATCATATAGGACGAATTTTAATGAAATCTATTACACATTTTTATTTCATGGCAAATATTGGAGTAAACGCGTTTTCGTCGTATATCATAAAATATGTATATTGTATAGTAAAATATATACCTACGTATGACGCCGCAACTATATAGATATTCATCATCAAAGCGCGTCGTCGACAATAATTTATACAAATTAAACGCGCCTATTATTATTATAATTTATAACATTTATAGCTAAAGTGCTGCTATAATAATTACTATATTAGACAAGATTTATATACGTTTTAACGCGATTCATAATATATATTAAAACATATATTATATGTGAACACTCCTTGGCTCTCACTGCAGTCTCGCCATAACAGTGTATAACATTAATACAGAAACAATACGCCACACTCTAATGCATAAAACATAAACCTAACGTCGTCTCGCGTGTGTATAACTATAAGTACTCCAACCGTTGCAGACCGAATACGGTTTGTGTCGCATACATCACGAGAAAAACGTATTGTACTATTTCGAAACGTTCACTTTTTTCCCTGATGTGCGTGCAGACGCCATTTTACACGGTCCGAGTTCTCGTTGTTTTACCCTTCATTTAACAAATCGAAAGCGGAAATAACAATTTTATTTCATCTGTATAGGTACTCGTATATTAATATAACGCTGCAAGGTTTATTACCAATAAATCCGCAGTATTTTCAGTATTTTAGAATACTATAGGTATTCCGTAGTTTGGTAACAACCGTGGTTATCGAAAATATTGTGATTCCGGATCGACATTTTAAATAACTAGTACCACCAGGCAGGTGCCAGCTCTGGTATATTATTTTGGCTAATAGACTATTTGGACTTGCACCCATGTTTACAAGATTTGACGAGTGTAATAATTTAAGATTCTGAGCTGAGTAACGAATACATTGATTTTTACAATAATGCCTGCCTTTTATTTTTTTTTTTGTGTCTATCATCACCTTTAGAAGCAGGAAAAATGCTTCGATTTTTAACTTTGAGGTTTGTTTTTGGTAGTAAATTAGATGTAGTTGGTACTTTTAGGGAGGAGGCAAAAGTTATTATAGTGTTGTTTTACATTTGTGCTATTGTAGTAGATCGACGAACCTGTATCTTAAAAATTTTTATCTGATTAGATTATCTTAAATAGGTACCTATAACTATGGACCGAGGGGCAACAAAAGAGGTAAAAATCAAAAATGGGACGCACTCGGGTGCATCCCTAAATATAACACCCTAAAGTAAATCCAGCAATATTGATCGTTGTGCGAGTGCATTTCTGAAGGTAAAATATCATTCAATACGAACACCATATAGTGCATAAAATATTTTACGTTATTCTTCGGTGGTCACGGTAGGTACATATTTATATAATATCACACAAGTAGGCAATTAAAAACAAAACAAAAAAAAAAAAAATTTGAGATGATAAAAATGAACTGCGGGCGCGCGCACATTTGTCACGTCGTTGACGTGCCTATATCATAATATATACATAAAAACTAGTAGCCGACGCGCTTAAATACGTTGTAATCGGCGTATTAACGTCGTCGAGCGTAAAAAAGGGTTTTGCGTGCGCTCGAGAGAGACGGTAAAAACTGCGCAATTATAAATTAAAATACGACGATGATACATTTGAGCGGTACAAGTGTCTAAAAAAATAAAAACAGCAAACCTGTTTATCAGGACCGTTTATCACACGTCGATGGTATCGCAAAAACCGGTGGCATTCCCCGCGCCCGTCTTACGAATAATATAATAACAATAACATTACATAATATTATTATATATACTGCATATTGTGTGCTTTTATGTATAATTTTATTGTGGATAAGTTACCTTACGAGATACGCTGTGAACTTTTTACCTTTATATACCTGCCCAACGCCAATATGGTCACATTCAGGCGCATCCAGAACAAAATATAGGTGTACCTAAAACGAATTAATAACACAGCTATATAGCAGTATGCCGTTAGTTGCATTTAATAATGTTTTTGTTTATTGTTATTAAACGGGCCTGTACGTGACCTACTATTTTTGTTCGACTTGCCTTACAGGTAGAACTTTCACGCTTCGTAGAGTGATCTGTTTTTGATATTTTTATTTTATTTTCGGCGGTGCCATTGACATGTGCGAACATTATGCAGCGCATGCATAGATAACCCAATGCCCATTTACAATTACATTCACACTAATCATCATTTACAACTAACACAGATGACATAGGCGTCGATGACGAAATTGCGTATTGCCTAAATATCGTCCCTTATTAAACGTACAGGAGCAAGGCCCTTAAGTCATTAGCTATTAATATATCGTATTATTTAACAAATTGTACGTATATGTTATAATGTAAATAAAAACATAAATAATGACATTTTTAATTATGTAAGTTGGGCATATTATAATATTGTATCCTTGTTCATATCCTTTATCTTCTTGAAGAATAAACAAAAATAAAATGTTATTTTGTCATTCGATTGATGTATGTATACCCGTCTACAAATACCATATTTCAACGATAATGCAGTAATACAATTTTGCACAGTAAAGAACCGCTAAATACAAATCAATAGAGAACCGACCAAACAAAAAAAATCTTATCATAATGAAAAATCATTATCACCGTAGATTCTAGGTGTATCAAATGGATTATTTTTAAAACGTTCAACAAAATCTCAAAACAAAACAAAAAAAAAAAATTAAAAAATGTTCAACAGCCAAATGTGGATGACTCACGTAGCCTTATATTGTGATTTTATGTCATATAATATTATAATGTAGATTTTATTATAATATAAAATATAGGTAACTCGTCGTGATCCTCTGTTGGACAAATGGATTCAAAGGGACCGTTGTCTTTGATCTGATAACCGCATATTATAATATGCAATAACCACGTTTGTTCCGTCACGTATACCTACGCACATCCCGTAAGGATATCTAGGAGTAAGCGTAGCGATTTTCGCCTACACGCGCGCACAAGTAATGATATTCCCTCATCCTCACCACCGTCCGCCATCATTGTGGTGTGTACAGTTTTAAAAAATCGTTTTCCAAATCGATTATCGTCGCCGGGGAGCGCGCGCGACCGACCGGTTGACCATCATCCATCAAAGGCGGCGGTTCAGGTGAGATATGTTGTTGTTGTTGCTATTATTATAAATAGATTAGATTATGTGCGCGCGAGGTAAGAATATAATAATTATATAAAACGCATCCCGCACACCATTATACACACACACACAAACATATGCATTTATACGAACGCGTGTTTCGAATTATGATTAATTATTGTCTTGGGAAAAAGGGGTTTTTTTTTTTTTATATAGACGCACGCGCAGAGAGAAAGACGCGCGACGCAAGCGCTTCATTAATAACGATGATTGGGAAACGGATGTATAATAATATAATTATATTTTATAGGTGCATGTACAACAGTACGCAGGACGTCGTGGCGGCGGTTTTATTAATGCTCATCGCTAAAACTGTATATAATTATAATTATTATAATCGGACCGCGGCGCGAAGAGAGGCGTTCAAAATAAAAAAAAAACTCACCAGACGCGTAAAAAAAAAAACAAGTCTCTTGCCGCGTACCATGCACTACGGACCGAATTTTCACGATGCCGCAGCCGTCGTCGTCATATTTATCATCATCGCCTGTAAATAGAAATCTAACACTACCGAATTATTATGTCACCAGCAGGCTGCAAAATATAAGATCGAGAACCCGACCGCGACCAATTTTCACGACGGTACGTTATCATATGTGGTTGTATTCAGAAATGTCGCGCCCCCGTGCAGTTGATTTCGTGTTTGCCACCCAACATTATTGTCTTTGTAGTAGTAAATGTCACAGTCGGGATTAAATAATAAATCGTATTAGTTAGGTATATTTATTGTATGGTTGTAAGAACAATTAATAATTACATAAAATCAAATATATTATGTTCGTATACAGAACGCTGATCCAGCAGAATCTCCTTCCCGGAGATATCAACCCTAAATACGCCATTGGACACATATATTATTATTGATAGCAAATACCCTTGGATCGACGATGTTCTATTTTTAATGACTTAAGATTTTGGACTTTGCAGATTAAGTCCTCGAATACGCCCGAATCTCGTACTTACATAATAATATCAACGTTCGTGATGCACACACGGCATTTAATATTATTATGATACTCTAAAGATAGCTGTTTTGTAAAAAAAAAAAAAAAATTAATGCTTTAATATGTTATAGTTATTTTTTAAATAAAAAAAAAAAATTAGTGTTACAATTTCGATGCATTATTGCATTGTTTTTCAAAGCCATATACGTTTCATGTATTTTTGAATCAGAATAGAAAGTTTTTACTTTAAATTTTTTATCAACTTTCAATTTTAAAGTAATTTTTTTCATTTTTTATAGTCTTTTAGAGTTTAAGTGAATTTTACACTAAAATCCGGTTTTAAAAATTTTATTTTTATGTAAAAAATTAGCTTGGTAAAGTGCTTTTAAGGTTTTATCGAACATTATTAATCGTATTTTTTCGAACGGGTTCATACAACGTAAACATCAAAATTATCCAATGACGATAGACGATTAAATAAGAATAATTCATATTTCAGATTAAAAGTCCACGTAGAAAACTTGAAATTGTGCTGCAAATTTTTATTTAATATACCTAGTAAAAACATTTTTTGGTTCAAAACTTGTTTAAGATAAAATAATTTAATTACATTTTATATGCGTATTGTTTTGAAATTTTTTAAGTTTTTTTTAGACATCACATTCCCATCCCTTGTTATTATAATGATAATAAAATGTTATATACTAATAACTATATAATATAATATAAGTACGCAACTCTAACCGCACGTCCGCCGACTGCGTTTCCGTTACTGCTATATCTCTTACAACTTATCTTCACCGCAAGCACAACATTTTAATACTCACATATGACATAATATATGTATTATTAAATTTTCTATATTATAATCTGTCTAGTTGCACTTTACCGTTTTAATTTTCAATCAGTCGGATCGTGTACCAGCCGTACGCATCGCATGTCTATGTACGAAAGCACGATAGTAAGTTTATGCCTCCGAACGTGAGGAATTAAAGCAATACAATTATAGACGTATATATTATTATAATAATGCGTTTATGTATATTATATAATAGTAGTATAATTAACCGGTGTAGGAACTACACGTCGGGCGGGCGGCAACCGCGTTCTGTTCCGAAATCGATGACGAATACGAGTCCATTTGTGCCCGGCCAAAAATAATATTATACATTAAACTCGACGAATCTCTTATACGAGAGTTCGTAAATTAATATCAGTTCCGCCGAATAATAATAATAATAAAACCGTCTATACTGGATGGCGTGGCGCATAATATGGCGCATTGTTACTTGTGTGTACGTTTAACACTATTGAAATATTTCGAAATTCCCTCGCGCCAGTCATGCGTATGCGCTGCACTCGTATTAACCGATCATACCGAAATGTCGCCGTCGTTCAAACGTCGTCGCATGACATAATAATTAAAATTTAAAATAAAAAGAAAAAGAAGGGAAAAAACTGAAGAAATTTAGTGAAAAAAACGTACCTACATAATATTATAATATATATATATATATATATATCAATATAATAAACCCGACAGCGCATAAATTACAAGCCGTGTGTAGCGACGTAAGACGAGAGGGGAACTGGTTTTAATTTCACCGATGCCGATGCCGTGTCGGCGGACGATACGGATTGTTTTCGATATATTTTTCCTCCCTGCCTACCACCCACCCGCTACCCCGCCGTGTGCGCACAGTGTGTCAAAACGATTCTCACCACCGCCGCCGCCGCCGCCGCCGCGCATAATATTATGTGCTCTTTTCCCGTACCTCTGCGTATAGGAATGCTGCCGGCGTGTGTACGTGTGCGCGTGTGCGAGTATAGATCGTGATCTAATTTACGACCCGGTCGAATCGACCGAAATGCCATATCCAATTATCTGGCGCGGTTTTGCGGCGTGCGAGTGTGCGTAAGAAATTCGCCAACACACACACACGTATCGCGTATAATATAACGAGACCTCCTCCACAGATCGAATAAACGCGCGTGTACTCGTTACTAGCGCATTACAAACCGAGAGACCCCGAGTGCGAGTGTATCTATGTATTATACGCTCGCGGCGTTTATTATCAATATATGCAAAAATCGTTGTCCGGTCGTCCGCGATCGGCGCATAACACAATAATTGAACGGATAGCGACCGACGGCGACCGCGCGCTCGCCGACAACGATGGAAATCCGAGAGATTCGGAATTGTCACGAATTTCGCGGGGGACGTTTACCCCACATCGCCCACACCGCCCGAGAGAGAGAGAGAAAGACGATGTCCGTTTTGTTTTTATTTATATATTTTTTTTTTTTTTTGTAACGTTCCTCAGTGGTACGCCTTATATATATATATATATAATATAATATGTACACAGATTAGACGATCGATAGTGATTTTATAAAACACATAATATGCCTACGACGCGACGTGCGTACAGTGTACGACTGGTGTGTACAGCACTGCGTCTAGGTCCTATATATATACGCGGTGTTACTTATAAATTACGCTCGTTATTCGCACACGATTCGTCTCGTACATACGGACGACCGTTTTCTTAACGATTAATTATAATAGTTATAATAGTATTATAACCGACAATATCATTAATCGCACGACGAACGTCCGCGTGCTATACCAATTTCATACCTACATACCTGCGTACGTATTATTCAGAAACAATGTGTGTGTGTAAACCATCACGTATAGGCGAAAATGTGGTTAACAATCTAGGGGAGGTGGTCTAGAAATATCAATTAACACGTATGTTAACATATAATTTAATATACTGATTAGGTTAAGTTGGGAAATATTTGGGTGGTCTTCGGGAGTGTTTGGGAGTCAAAACCCGTTAAGCCACCCCTCTATCCCACAAAATGTATGCCGAAGGATTCATATCCAAGTATATCGCACTCGTGGTACTGAAATTTGATGCATAGGTACCTAATCATACGCCCGAGGATGTGCACCTCAAAACAAATTTTTTAAATTTCGCATATTAAAGAGGGGCTCACGCAAGAATTTGTAAGCTCACGAAAACGGAATATTTTTTTTTGTTTGTTTACGGTTAGGTTAGGTAAGGTCTACTGGTAACATACAATAAAATAGTTATTATAATTGCATATAATTTTAGACCTGTATTTTATATTCGGACAAAATGACCCAAAATGATTGTGTTAAAATATGAGTAGCTTACATTTAAGTATTTAGCTTAAGAAAGGGTAAATTTAATTTATCACTGATAATATTGTGGTGAATCAGCTTATATACAGTATAATATATATTATTAAAAAGTTTCTATGCTATTATTATTTATACTCATCGCTTGAACACGGTATAGTATTCTTCGATCATATCTACACATTTCTGTGAATTTCTATACATAAATAGTAAAATATACCGACGGATATATATTATATTCAACAAAAATATTGTTTCATTCACAAGAAAATATCATGACGTATACACCTGAGGAACGTGCATCAATATCACCGGGAATTAAGATGCTACTACAGAAATGCAGAATGTTTGATTTGTAAATGGCCACGACACAAGATTTCATCCTCATACCTATATCTATGCCTACTGAAAACTCGAAATTATGGTATGTATACACTGCTGTAATACCGTATATATTATACCGAACAGCGGCTGAGCGTTTAGGAACGATGAAAAATCGGTTTGGTAAATTGCAGTCTCGGTAATAATCTCCTAACCGGTAATTTGTTACCGCGAGGTTTATGACTACGAATATTTTTTCGGATATTATCATACAAACTATATTATCCTAAGTGAGATACAATGTTATACAAGACGGCATACTAAATTGTATTTTGCATATTTTTACATAATATTTTAGACATTTCGGATGGATTTATTCAGCTATTTGCGTGTACCTATTCTTTTTTTTAATAACCACTTGTACACACGTTTTCCGTGACATCGGTCATTACAACTGTTATTGACAAAACATACATTACATTTATATAGATAGACATGGACTGCAGTTTTGGAATAATATATATATATATATATAGTTAGACGAACAAATGTAGATCGACTACGGTTGTTTTCTAATAATTACAAATCAACTGCGTTTTGTCGTCTAGCACCCCCCCCCCTTCCTTCCGGATAAAATTCACGTATTTAAGTACCTACCTACATTTTTATACCTATACGGCTACACAAAAAACACAGAAAATTTATATAGAAACGGATTTTTAACCAATAAAATGCCTTTGGTAAATAATGTACACAAGTATAGAATTTTACGTTTAATGGGTCATTTTAATTTTACAAACACCACAGATATAATAGGTACATATGCAAATTAGTGTTTTTATCTTCAACGGTTTTCATAATATTTATATTATACCTATTCATATATTATACATCATATATGTGTATATACCATATTCAGTTTATGTTCATCATTGCACTAACACGTATAATATTGCAATAATGTAAAATGAATATGTATTAGTTATGTGCACTTCTATATTTCATGCTATTAGTATAATATCATAAGTACAGTAATAGATTCTCGTTATGTCGAATCTCAAGGGGAACAGGAAAAAGTTCGAGATATCGAGTTTTATTTTTAAATTTTTTTAAAATTTAAAAATAATAATACCTACATATATGAATAATAAATAAAACGAATGCTAATAAATATAAATTAATAAATAAAAAAGGCTAAATGAATGAACGACATCTTCAAAATTAGATAATGCAGTAGTCTCAACAAAATGTCTAAATGTTTTTAAGGCATGTTTAGCTTGTTGAATTATAGAAATATTCTTGAAGAATAATCTGCTAAAACGTAAAGAAGATTTTTAATCCAATTTTAACAAAAATGTGTTGAAACACTTTTTCCACAATCTTTTCGAAAACTACATCATGTCTTTTTTTCCAATTTGTAAGTCAACCACTTCTAGCTTTAAAATTAGTGTGTCCTATTTATTGTACATATTCGTTTGTTTTTCAAATAAATTTGTTCTATTAAATGGTATGTTTTTATCTCGATATTGAGTAAGTCATTTTAATAAACATTTATCGATGTCCAAATAAGGTGTTATCCTCATTTTTTTCATATTTCTATAATTGAACTTCAAAATTGTATCTTTCTGTTTAATAATTGACGATAATGTACTTGGTGGAATATTGAATTCATTGGCGATTTCACATTTTTTACAGTCACCATTTTCAACTAACTGTATTAATGAACTTTGTCCGAAATTGAAAGGGCATTCAATTTACGCTTCTTTTCTATTTCATTACAAATGAATGAACGAACTACAAACGACTACAAATGTGATTACCAACGCGTAAAATCACAATAACTATACCGAATGTACTATGACATTTCCTGTTCTTACGGTAATAAAAATATTATTTGTGTATTCAAGATAACGAAAAACGATTAATTTTATATCGAGTTATCAAGAGCAAAACGCTATTAAGCGTAATGACAGTTTCAAGGGGAATTCATGTAGTTCGAGATAAAAAAATTCGAGATAACGGCATTTGACGTAATAAGAATCTACGTACTGTATATTAATTTGAAATCAGTAATCTAAAAAATGAGTAGGTACCTTTCTATATGATATACTCATATTATTTTAGAAACGAGTATATTAAGCGCGCACACATTTGATATGTGTCATCACAGCAATAAAACAAACCGATATTGCGTATACGATGCGCTATAACGCATCAGTGCATTATTTATAATATATAATTATAATATTATATTATGCAGTGATAAACCTACCTACAAAACTTAACTGCAGTCTGTAAAATACGTGATTACATTAAATATACACATATTTATATATAATAGTTATATATTATTACACATCTATAATATTATAACGATTAACAAAAATGTATATACGAGAGAAGTTCTTGAATAATCATAATTTATTAACAAAAATATTATACGAGTACCGTCGAGTTTTATTTATTTTTATTTTTTTTTTAGTTAAATTGAATATAGAAACTGGACGAAAACCTTATTATAAAAATATACGAAGCGGCAATCCTTTCACCATGAGGTAATTTCATTTAAAAATCCTGATGAATTTATGTCTAGACACCGAGACGTCAACATTTTAACAAGTGGATCCTAATTATGTCTATTCACCTAAATAATACTAACGGTGATGTTTTACCAAAAACAAAACAAAAAAAAAAACACATAATATATATCACATACAATATATAATATAGGAACCACACGTCGTACAGCACACACACACACGGCGTAATAACAACAATATTATAATAATAAAATAATAATAATGTAAGCTGAAAGACTTTAATGTTATTCACAACTCGGTTTACCTATATGGATTTAATATACTGACAAGTGCGCGCGCAGTCCCGCTTCAAAATCGCCGCGGACATATAGATGAACATTATGAAATGGATTTCTGTTGCACAATCGGACACCTGCGTACGATCCCGCGTACGCAATAACCAATATTATATTATATTGACGTGAGATTCACGCAAACGCTATATATATATATATATATATCTAAAAAGAAAGAGACGGAGTTTTTTATTTTTGACACTCGACGAAGAAAAAAACTTTTGACGTGTATAGGTATGTATTGTTAATGATGCAGAGCGAGCGTGATTATATAAACTTCATTATATCATATTATATTTTTATCCATAAATATATCGTGTTGTTGGAGCGGATGTGCACCATGAACGGACAAGAAGAAAAACAAAAGGTCGTTTGTAGTATTATATAATTAGGTAGGTACATTGCGTATTTAGGCTGCAGGACAGGATAGTGCAGGTTGTACCGCGACGGGGATGAACGATGGCGCGTATAGAAAAAGGTACATAGGTAATTAAGAAAGGATTAAATAATCAGCTTAAATGTACAACGTGCATATATATATATATATAAATAGGTATATAGGATAAAGGGTTGCAATCTTTACGGTCTTCTATAGAGTGGTATTGAACGGACCTTCGATTAAAAAAAAAAATAATAATAATAATAAAACGACCCCGCTTATAATGAGTTTCTGGGTGGTAATTAATTATTAATAAAACAATTTAAAATTAAAAGTTTGATGGTCTTTTTTGTACTTACGACCATGTAACAATGTATTATTCGCACGCATCATTATCATTGTGTAATTAAGACGTTTTACATATAATACGAGGCAGACAAGTGTACTTATATATCGATGCACCGAGCGAACTGTTACAACTATGCACCTGCAGGTATATTACATGATGTATAATGTAGTGTTTCTCGATGTAATTTCTGGACGTATACCCATGTTAATGTTACAATAATAGTATTACAAACACGGTCATCGATTAAATGATTTAAATCTAATCTCGTTTTAATAATAATCGCAATTGAATAATTTGTAAAAAGTAATAACGTTTTTTTTTCTTCTTGTAGATAGATAATAGCACTGAACGTTACGTTTTTCAAGGTTAACCGGAGCAGCAATAATGAGTAACAGCTATTTATAATATATATATATATTTAAAGTACAAGTATATAGAGATAGGTACGTATACGTTTATATAATTCCGTCGATTCACCTCATTTTTTTTCTTATATTATTTACGCTGTTACTGACACGCGTGCGCGTGAAAAGCTGTCCGCTATAGAGACTATATTACACATGCGTGGGTATATATATATATATATATTACACAGATGTAGTTATAATTGCGGTCGCTTATGAATAATTTCGATCAAGTGTCTAGATTGCAGGTAGAGGACGGACGAGTGGTCGACGGATAAAGTTTCCGTGTATACTTATACATTTTTTAAATAGTGTATATTACATATGTGTTGTTACTTGCCTATACGGTACGTTGTAATAATATTATAATAATATTATGTATACAATAATATGTTACACGGCGCTCAGTGGCGCATTTATGCCCATTAGGCATATTTAAATACAGGCCCCCGGTCTAGAGCAACACATTTTAGGGGCGTCGACAGTTGTTATAGGTGATTCAAAATTAATATTTAACGTGATTTTTCAAATATGTGTAATAAAATATAGAGGTATATATTTCGATTGCAGGTTGATATAAAATGTTTATTATTTGTAAACGATTTAAAAAAAAACGAAAAAATTAAACATTATTTTATAAGTTTTCATTGTTTATTCTAAAAAATTTGTGTCACACGACGAACGCTCACCTTGTGATGCTGTTGTGTCTAAGTTTATATCCACTCTACTCAATGTGATAAAAATAGGCGGTAACTTTGACTTAATATCTTAACTTATTGATGGCGAAGTAAATGCCCTCGCACAGCTATCTAGATTTAACTTTAGGGTCCCAAACTTTAGTTCCCATAACCTTTTCTGCGTTCCATGTCCCTCTTTTAGCTGCGCTTGTATAATTATTTGATAATCGCCCTATTGTTGAAATGCAAACCTTCAGGTCAATGACGAGGATCAATCATTTTTAGTTATTTATGTACCTAGTCAATAACATTTTTGTATCTTTTTCCAAAAAAAAAACATAAAATGCATGCTATTCTATGCAATGTTATTAATGTATTCGAAATATGTATAATATCATCTTGTATTCATGTGTATCATGTATTATCATTGTGCTTGTCGCGTATTTATATATAAATAAAAATTAATTAATACGATTTTTAACGGTCGTAGAATAGTCTGGTTTTAATTCAGCGAATAGTGGATGTCGTTGGCCTATATCATGTAGAGTATGACGCATAATTGAATTATGCGATTTTTTTCTTTATAGAACTTGTATAATAATTATATATAGACATAAATAGTCATTAATCGTTCGTCAGCCCATTAGTCATTAAATAAGTTTAATAAAATAATATATTGAAATAGATTTAATGTTATTATATTTTATAAGTTTGTATTTTATATTCTTTCATTAATAATAAGTAAAATAATATCCTTGCATTTTTATTGTAAAATATAATGTGTATCGTTTGATTTCAACTTTGTTTGTTTGTAATATATTTATTTATTTTTTGTTGGAGGATAATGTTTGACATTAAACCTATAAGTTATATAAATTTTATAATAATGATGGCGTGCAGAAGAAATTGTACTTTGGTGGACAGCAACTATTGGTAATTGTTCAGTAAGAGATAAAACGAAAAAACAGTAGTTTTCGGTGAAACAAAAGTATTTTATTGTTTTTATCTAAAAACATAGGTTAATTTGTATGAAAATGAAACAAAACAGTTAGAGTATACCTGGTAGACGGTCAATGAAGGTACATTATACTAATCACTCCGTATCAATGCGTTTTAAACAATTTATACAGTTTTAGAGAGCATGTGAGAAAGAGAAAAAGTGAGTAAATCGAAACAAACGAAATTATAAATTATTATATTGACGAATGATTCGTGTTACGTCTAACAATATGAACCGTCTAAGAGAAGATAATATAATATATATGTGTTTAATATTATCGGCGTGTGTAAGGTTTGGGCTAAGGGTCTTTAAACTTATAACATAATCTACATAAATGTCTATTGGTATTATATCCGCGCAGGAATATAAGAAACAAACGAAATTCGAAACATTACGCGAGAGCAAACTATAATATTATAATAAAATACATACATTTGTGTTATATATCCTATATAATACATACGGACGAACTTAGATTTTAGACAATCGATTAAGATCCACTCGCACGCAGATCGGGGAGCAGATGTTGCGTTTTTGTGCGTTATTGTTCGTCTACCGGCTTCATAAAAAGATCAGTTTGTGCGAGAGGGAGAGGGGGGAAGAACGAAACGCGTATATATGTATTTTATAAGGTATCTAACTTATAGCCGTCTGCTGACTGACTGCGCGGCGGCTCGTGCGCGTACGAAACGAGATCAAAAGATTGTGCAATGATAATAATAATAATAATAATAATAATGATAATAATAATAATAATAATAAAAAAAAAAACCAGACGTGAATGAGAATCGACCGACCGACTACCTCCCCGTGTGTGTGAGCGCGCGCGAGTGTATTGTCGTCGTGTTAACACGATTATTGGATGTAAATTAGTTATCTGCAGCGAGCGCGCGCGTATATCCCGACAAAACTATACCACCCGAGGCACCGATCTACATTTTATATAATATATTATAATGTATAAAAGCCGACCGGTCTCGCGCGCACAGCTCTCTTCTTTATTATTATTATATTTTTTTTTTTGTATTATTATTATTATTATTATTATTATTATTATTATTATTATTATTATTTCTTTTATCGCGCCACGGGGGACGCGCGCTTCCACCCACACACGGAAGACGGTGAGACAGTACCGCACGCCGAAATCGTGTAGTGTGTGTACATATATGTATATATATATATATATATGAACGTAATATTATACCATCTATGTTACCATTATTTTATACCTGGTTACTCGGGGACTAGGGACCAACGACCGACCGGGGAAAAGTAAAAAAACTGGTGCTGTACCGCAGTCTGTATAATATATTATACGTACCTACCGTTAGTTATATAACCTGCAGTTGCAGTTGTAAGTAATTATGGTTTTTGGTCATCACCACCGCAATTTGCGCAAATAGTGAGGTGTTTGGATTTTGGAAGTACTACGTATCATACAGTTTGATTTGAGCACCCCCAGACGGGCAGTTACAAAATGTTAAAAACTAAGAAATTTCCTTATTTGTCTATATAATTCTAATTATTTTATCAACTGTACATAAAATACTATTTATATTGCTATAATAATGCTAGGTATCTAGTATGAAAATCTGTAGTACTAATTAATAATTATATTTATATAAAATTATTTGACTACGAGTCAATATAAAATCTGTATAGATATGTATACGCATTTATGCGATTGTTTGTTAGAAACTCGAAATCTACTGAACCGTTTGTCTGTTTCAATAAAATATATAGGTATAAAGGTTATAGGTTACAGTATCTATTGATTTCTTTAGACTAGAAGCGTGTTTAAAATGGATTTTTCAATCCCTATAGATAGCTTAAGGGTAGCTTAAGGGTGGCTTACATATTAATTTAGTTTTCGGTTTACGGAAACATTTTTTTTTTTTGTTTATTTAAAGAGTTGCTATTGGTTAGTATTATAACTAGTAAAAAAAATACATATTTTAATACTTTAAAAAAAAAAATTTTTAATACGGTTCAACGCTAGGATAACTAGTTTTATATAATAAACAGCAATCATTGTTGTGTTTCATGAAAAGGAATAAAATGTTTTTATTAGCTAGGTAGGATATAATCTAAATTTTTTATAACAAGTAAATCATTGATAAAAAATATGTTTATCGACTGCGATTACCAAATACGAATTCAAGAAGATAAAGTGGACGACAAAACTAATATATTATAGGGGAGCTGAAAAAACAGCTTACCTGATTTCCTTCAATATTGACAGCGTATTTTAACACGTTGTTTTTCGAAATTATCCTGTTCGTGGTATATTAGAAACGCGTATTAAAATGTTTTATTATATTTTGTTATTATTTGTTGAAACAAAACATCTTAAAGAGTCAAAGTGTTTTATTTAACAATCAGATGGTTCATAAACAGCTTAAAAGAAGTATGCGCTGCGATCGATGTCAGAGGCTTATTTATATAATTCTATACGCAATATGCATTTGAATATTTAAGCACATATATTATATATATAAAAAGAAATTAACAATTATTTTGACTTACCTATAATTTTTTTTAATGATTAAAATATTTTGTGAGAATTTAATGGCAAATGGGTAAGCAGCCCGAGAATAGCACGTATAAGTGTAAATACGAATTTAATCTGTGAAAGTTAAAACACGATGTTAAAAATACAAAAACAGAAACATTATATGGATTAATGAAAGTAAATTAAATATGGATAATAATTTAAAAATAAGTTTTAAAAATACGTTGATTCCAGAAAAAAAAATCAACGGAAAAATACCACAAATTAAGATATTCTAAGGGCTGGTACACACAAGCAATATTTCATCATACAATATGAAATATCGCTCGTGTGTACCGGCCCTAATATGTGAAAAAAATTAAAACTAAACCAAAAATATTCCTATTATTCAAGTATCCACAAATAATATTTTTAACTTACAAAAAAAAATCGTTATATTCTCCGTTTAAACATTTATTTTCATAGAAACTTGAAATTACTAGGTATAAAAAAAACCTGTGTTTATATATTTTTTAGATTTTTTGGCTACAGTATTAACTACTTATGAGAAACCTTGTTTTGCATTTAAATCCTTAGCAACAAAAATTGAACATTTTGTTCATTTTTAACTATAAAATAATTTCTAAAATTTCGAGTTTTTGTCAAAATTTGAATTTGAAATGCTTATAAATAAAAAGATACTGAAATTGGAAATCAAAACATTATTTCTAGTATACTTATCATATATATATAAACACTCGCACAAAAAACATCATTGTAAATTCAATACATTTATCGCCCCCTCTTAATCTAAAATTCAAATAATATTATAATGTAATTTGAGTTGGAGAGTGCAGTGTAATCTGATTAATGAACCCAAAAATTTAATATCAATTTTAAGGTAAATTAATTTTCAAACATTAATGTAGTAATTATTGTTATTATTAATGTTATAATTATTGTTTACTAATGACTTTTTAGATATTAGATATAGTTATTATAATTTATGAAAATTAATACTGAAATTGTATATAAATTAATTATTTATTTTAAATTGATTGTATTATAATTTTGTTTTTTTTCCGTATAAACAAAATAGGTACGCAACTATTATTTTTAAATAAAATTTAAGTACATAGGGTAATTACAAATTTTCTTAAATTATTTAAAAACAACAATTTTTTAATAGTAAAAATTTTCGGATGAAAAAATACGTCTGGTTGGATTCCCAGTAAACGTGTTTGAAAAAAATTATGAGATGTGCTGGTTGGAATTTGAATTAAGCGCGTTTGTCAAAAATGAAATTATTTTTGTTGATTAAACAGATTTTGAAATCAGAATGAAGGGTTTAGTTTAATACAAATACCAAAATTCTCTGGTAATTACAATCTGTAGTAGAGCCCTTGTTATCTGGGTAATTTTTTTCTGTCCCATTCGTAATAATCACAGCCTACTTAATTATATACACTCGGCACACAAATTGGCCAAAAGAAATAGCGCCTGAGAGGTATTGAAAACAGTAATTATTCCGAGTAAAATAGAAGAGATTGGAGTGCAATTGAATGGCTTGTATGAGTTTTAAGTCAAAGACGATACTGTGCAGAAAATGACAATTGATACAGATTTGTCAGAGCCTTTTGTTTAGAACCGTTAGAGATGATACTGCGCAAGATGCGGCTGATGCGAAGAAGACACCACTTCAAAAGAAAATACTATTATTTTAGGTACCTATAGAATAATATTATTACGTAATCTAACGGACACGATTTTTCATGGTTTTATAATAATATTTATTTAGCATTATTTCACATTATTCAGTCTACAACTTCTATCGGAGCTCAACGTCACCTCCGATTAAAGGCGTAATATTTTTTTTATTTTTATTTTTTTTTTTTTTTTGAAAGGGGGAAGGCAGATATTTTAACGAGGGAAACTATAGTGTGTTTTTGGCTTTTTGCCTAAAAAATTTTTAATTTTACCACAATATGCTCTCCCCCACATAAAAAGTAATAATTAATAATTGTCAGCTATTGGTACGCACAATAATTTTACGTAGAAGTCTCTTACAAGGTTTTCGTATTAAACTATGTATTTTCAGATCGTAAATAATTTGTATGACTACTTGCTCTTTACTCTTTACTAGCCTAACCTTTTACTTGCCAGTCACCATACTATACTTCGCAGATGATATATCCGTAGTGTTGATAATCACTCGCGTTCGTATAATATGTATATATGAAATTGCAATAATATGAAAATAATATTATTTTCCTTTTCATATTTTTTAGTTATTTTAAATAATCTTTTTGAATCATAATAATTAGAATTCATTAACAAAATATTATTTTACATATTTTAGCATATTTGACCGTAAATACATGTTTGAATAAAATTGCATATTTATTACATATTTTAATGAGAATTATACAAAAAAATTATTGACAGTTGTCGAACGGAGCAATAAAACGCCAGCTATTTATGAATTCATTTTATATAGGATATAGAGGTTAAGATGTTCAGAGTTTTTCTAAATATATTATAAATGACGATTAACGATATTACTGATCCTAAACTCTATAAAGAGGCAATGTTAACAACAAAATTAAATTATATTTTTTGTCAAAACATGGAACTAAAAGTATCACACAAAATTAATGAAGCGTTTTTAAGCGAAGAGATTTAACTTGATGAAATTTACCAAGATCCAGTATAATTAAGCTCATTTAAGTATGTTCCAACAATTTAATTTGATGTTAAACAATCATTTTCGGTTTACAAACATTTAATAATAAACAGACATCATCACTTTGCCAAAGAAAATATTGAATATCATTTGATAATTAATTTTAATATTAAAGAATATGAAAAACCTTAAATTAGTTATTTTATATTAAACTATAATTTAATTTTTAAAAATAAATGTTAAAATGTATTTATTTATTGTGTGTTTGTCTAAATCTATGTACTTTTTTTGTAACAGTTAATATTTAAATTTTTTAAATATTATTATTATTATTACCTAGTAGTATTGATAGTATGGATTTTCTTTTATTGCTTTTGATGCATATTTTATTAATTTTTTATGCAAATTATATGATATTGCAACGTGGTCGGGGGAACCTTGTCACGATATTAGTTATCCAGGGAAGGATTTCTATTCCTTATGGATAAGATTTCCGTAGCTGGGGGTTAGAGCACTTATTAATGAGGTATTTATCAATAAAAGATACGTTTGGTTTTTATATCTCGTATAATTATTATATATTAGAAGGTATTTTACTTATCTTTAAGATGG